>QJNU01000572.1:14050-48262 GCA_004154915.1 Monosporascus ibericus
CCCCCCCCCCCGCGAAGAACATCATTTTCTTGTCCCGCTCCGGTGCCAAAGCGGAGGCTGCGGGGCCTCTTGTGTCTGAACTGGGGCACTGGGTTGCAACGTGGTGGCCCCATAATGTGACATCGGAGATAAATTACAGCTGTCTGCCGTCCTGTCCAAAAGCCTTGAGACCATACCCTGAGTTAAGGGTGCACCCAAGGGGCAATGGTCCTCAGGGATTCCAGCTTCCCCGACACGCTGCTAGAAGACTATTTAGCGGCCCTCGGACCCAAGGTTCAAGGGTCCGGGAATCTGCATCAGCTGGTCCCGAAGGGAATACACTTCTTCACCGTGCTCTCGTCTTTCTCAGGCCTCGTTGGCTCCCCGGGACAGTCAAACTACTGCTCTGGGGATACCTACCGAGACGCTCTCGCTAGGTATCGCGTCTCACGAGGAGAGAAGGCGAACCTCCTTTGACCTTTGCATGATTCTTTCTGTCGGCATTGCAGCCGAGAACCCAGAGATAGCCGAGAGGCTCCGCTCAGGGGGTTACGTGTCGATCCGCGATGCGGAATTACTCTCCGTGCTGAAGTACCACTGCGATCGGGCGTTGCCGCTGGCGTCATCGCTCAAGGCGCAGGTTGTGATCTGCACTGAGACACCTGGTTCACTCTGGGAAAAGGGCATCATGGAGTCCTTCCGGATTCCAAGGCCGCTGTTCCGGAATCTGTACCTGACGGACAACCGCGACGCCGGTGGAGCCGACGTGATGGGCTGCTTTGAGAACTTCCAGTAGATACCGGGGGACGCAACATCCCTCGCCGACGCGGGTGCTATTGTTGTAGAAGCCCTAACGCGCAAGCTGGCGAAGGGCGTTATCGATGCCGGAAGGGGCGTCGATGCAAGTAAGCCGATGCACACTTACAGAGTGGACTCGCTGGTGTCTGTGGAGATAAGGCACTGGCTAACAAAGGAGATGAAGGCCGAGCTGAGAGCGTTTGAGCTGATTGGAGAGATTAGTATCGCTAAGTTGGGATCGGTGGTGGCGGCGAAGAGTAAGTATTTACCTTCCTTTGCGGATGCCTGAGCTAGTGGGAATTTGAGGGGGGTCGCAGCGTCCACGTGAATTTGAGGATGGAGAATCGCTCGTTGGATCTCTTCCAGAGGACCCCGACAGTTATGCTACAATAATCTTCAATAAAAAATATTTGCGAATAACTAAGCGGTACGCCGACTATCCGGACTGTAACAATAGCCCCGGGTGTGGTATTGTGCGAGACGGGTCATTACGTGGGGATGCGTCGTCCAGCTTCAGTTTATATTGGTGAAGGAGCATGGGCAGAGTGATGATGCAGCTCTCTTGCGTCCGGGCCGCCCCCCCATAACATCCTTGCCTGCATTATATTTCAGTTGATGATGTTGATGTTGCTGGTGCAAATACGGAATATATCCCGGCGTTGATCGAATGCTTTAAGGACGTCTGCTGATATATTTATTACCTGCTTCCTTTCTTAACGGCTTCTTCCATAGAGCCGCGCCGGGAGATCCCATAGCCGCCGTGCCGAGTTTGAGATCCAAGGTATTCTCTCCGTAAGAGAGCTAATACCCGGAAACGCCGTTGAACTGCGATCTGGTGCCGAACAATTAGTGTCCTTAGCGACTACTGGCCGCAAAGTGCAGATTCCGCTTATCAATAAGATTACCCTTGTAGCTACCTATTATGTGACGCCTAATCGCTCGAAACATGGTAAGATTTCCAGTCTGAGCGTCTGTCACCGCAGTGTATGCAGAAGTAAGACGACCCTTCAGAAAGTGCGACTTCCATCCGATTGCTGCAGTTCGGACATTTGTAAGTCTTCTGATTCTTGTTGTGGTGGTCGGATATAGAGATAACCATCTCAGAAGCGAAGGCGGGAATCTTCCTAAGTACATCTCTAAATAGCTCCTTTTCAAGAAGTGGGTTGATGTTCCTGCGGGCAATTCTCACCGTCAAGTCCCGGAGACCCCGGTCTGATTCTGGAGTTGAGTTGTATACTTCTGCAATGGCGAGGAGAAAGTCGTCCATCGCCCAACCGATGCTTATAGCTGTCCAGAACTTCACTTTCGCTTGAGCCTTCAACGTCGGAATAATGTACTTGTCGGCAAGGCTGTATACCTGTGCGTTGAAGATCATTGCGGAAGCTTCAGGAATGTTGTTGTAATCGAAGTAATACATGAAGCGCAGCATCGCTTCCACAACGTTAACGTCGACTTCTTCCAAGTCTATCTGTCCACTCTCGCTTTCCTTACGTAGATGTCAGTGACTTGATGAATATGTCATAGCGGCTCTAGATACCTTCCAACCGCCGGCGAATGCCTTCGAGAAGAACTCCGACTGGGCAGAGAGCACCAACTTATGAACCTTAAACTCTTTTCCGTTACACCGGACAATTGCATCGGAAAGAGTACCATCATGGAAGTAACTATTAGGATGGATTAGTAATATCGTGTACCAAGGGATGTCAAAGCGTACTGTTTCAGGGATGAACGGAAAGAGGCAAATGCACACGGCATCGCAGCTTCGTCCCTGATAACAACGGAGCAGTCAATCTATTGACAGTTGGGTTGAGGATGCTTCATGAAATCAGCGGAGGATGTTAACCCCGCATTTGGCACTGATCTCATCGGCCAAAGCGTGAAGGCACTGCTTGGTTGGAACGTGTGAGAATCGGAGATTGGGCACAGCGAGTGACTGGCGGTTTCTGCCAGCCGTGTGGCGCCCTGCACCATCTGCCAAACACCTTGGCGGACCCCACCTCGGCCCAGGCCGCGGCGTCTTGGATGCGACCTCGCACGAAGCGCACTTTATTGGAGCGTGGTCTTCTACATGCCTCGTGCGGAAGCGTGGTCGTTATTACACTTCCTGTTGAGATTGTCACTTCGCTAGGTTGCGCGAAGTCTCTGGCTGGTACAAGCGATGCTCCTATATACTTAGTGCTTTGGCGAATAAAATGATCCACGTTAGGTCCTCTGGTTCGAAAAGTAGGCCAACAACTTGAAATTCCGGACATTAAACGTATGGGCCCAAGGGGGAGATACTCAACTAGCCTCATTAACAGACACATCGCACATGACCCTATAGCATATATCTGGAACATACGGCTAGGATATGCAGCATGGCCGAATTGACTACAAGAACCTGAGCACCATTCGAATATAGCCGTGTTGTCTCTTCTTATACGTACAAAAGAGTGGGTTGTTCGGAGACCTCCAAACGTATAATGTACGAACCGTTTATTGCACCAGTAGGTCCAACACTATCGTAGTATGCTTCTCATTCTCCACGTGTCTCGGCCTCCCTGTTGCTAGACTCGGCCGCGACCGTCTTCAGGGAACGACTCTGTCTGCCGAAGAACTGCCGGCGATAGCAGCCGTCATGGTTTAATGCGGCTGTTTGACTTTCTGTTTCTAGTCGACTCCTCTCTCATCAATAACCCCCAACCTTTTAATGACTGCTCGTACTTTTTCAAAATCCCTGCCTGAGTCTAACCAGACAGCTCCTACCAAAGCCTCGAGAGTGGAGGCCATTGTGGTTCGCGGCAAGGACTTCCCTTGACAGGGGTTTCTTGTCACGAACCTGCCCAAGTCAAGTTCATGGGCGTCTCTCTCGAGAGAGGTATTTGAACCGCGGTCCATGACAACACGAGTGCTCGTCCCTATGCAATGTTAAATGCGAATAAACTACTTAGCCCTGCTCCTTACCTGTGCGAGCACCACCTACGTAGCCTTGATCGACTATGGCCAAACGAATAAGGGCGTCTCCGATCAAGGCCAGACCTTTGTTGCCTTGCTCGTTGCCCTCAACCCGGACGTTTGAGACCGAAGCACCGGCTGCGAGAAAGGCCTCATCGAGAAGCTTCTCGTTTTTGAAGTAATAACTGATCTTTTGTAGCGCGGTTGTCCTATCCATGCTGGTGGAGACCAGGTGGGGAATATGTGGACATCGAATTCAATAGCGTTTACCTGTAGAAAACTCGGGGGGTAATATACGCTAGAATGAGGGGGTAAAGACATGACGTCATGTATACGTAGTCTTACTGTGCTGATCAAATATCGTAACTGATTCCTGCCGCACAACTGATAACAGCTGGCTATGGTGGCTTGTGCATTGTCAGCAACCGCATTATAGAAGCTGTCAGCTAGCTGGGGGGTGCGTAGCGCACCCCATATACGGAAAGGTCACCTACTGATCGGCCCATACGTGCTCCGGAGCTAAGCTACTTAAAGTTGTATGAGTGCAACAGCACCTGCAACTGACCTAATACAACAACACAACTGATGTCCCCTATATCTGACAGAAGCAGTTCGGGACACTTCAACAACGCGTACTTGTGGGGAATCAGGATCAGCTTCAGCAAACCGTTCGTATCGTTCAACTTCAGCAATTTCCACTTTTTTGGCTAAAAATTGCTGGTTTTTCTTAGCGGCCCTCGACCAATAATATTCAATCAGCATGCTGATTTCCCCCTACTTTAACTTTAATAACTTTCGAACGGTTAAAACGGCTAAAGGATAATATGCGAACTATGTTAAAAACCTGTTGCTAATTTTAAGCCGTCTTTTTTGCTATATATCTTAATAACGCCATAAATTAAAACCTCCGTAACTATCGCTTTGTAATTTTATAATAATACTTAACGCTCTTTACGCCCGATAATTATAGTAATAATACGGAAAACGCGCCAGCGCCGGCGAAGGGAATTCGTTATTATTATTACTTTATTCGTAACGCTTAACCCTTATATTTACCACCGTATAAAAATATATACTAATAAAAAACGGGCCCTAAATATATATCTGCGATATTAACTTTAACAAACGACGGGTTTCGAAAAATTATAAAAATAAAAAAGGATACGTATTACGCGTTACGCAACTAACTGCCAGCGAATACGGCGTTAAAGGCGTCGCGGATCTCGGCTAACGAAAAAATAATAATCTTTATTACGGTACCAACGTTACGGCTTAGCTAAGCAGCCATAACGCTATATAGCTGCAGGCGCACCACGCCTCTTAAATAATTCTCTCTTTCTTCTTCGTATAATAATAAAATAACTTACCCAGCTTTTAAAGACGATTAGCGCCGTAACAATTTGTTATACCTTTAAAAACAAACTTTTATGGTAACTTACCATTATTACGCCTTAACCTAAACCTCGCAAAATCTCAGGTCCGTCGCTAATACGTCGCAACCTCGCCATGACTTTACTTAATATCCCGACCTTAAAAGGTACCATAGGTACTAATATTCCAGCTCCTAAGCAGGCGTAAAGTAACGGCAAGGCGCCGCCCCCGCGACCTACGAATTCCTAAGAATTTTTCCATAGATTTCCTTTCCTAACTATCGTTACGGCTTACCTTATATACGATTTTATACCATTTAGTCGATTCCTTAAAGTTAACGAATAACCTTAAAAAATCCTTAAAGATATTTTCGCAATATTCGAAAATAACCATAAACGCCTAAACCACGAATAAAATACGTTATAATAACGTTTCGTAATTACGGAATAATTATTATAATAGGCGGAATAATCCTTATACGAGAATTATTAATTCCGTAAACGATTAATCACCGCGAAATAATTATTATAGCGCATAAGTTAAATTACCTTCGAAAATATGCAGTTACGCGAACGTTTGGTAACCGTAAAACGGGCGTCTTAATAAGGCTTACTTTTTTACGTTATGCCAGTACTATTTGCTAACGCTTTAACAAAATTATCGGAAGTTGGTTCCGATAAGCCTGGATAACGCCGTCATAACGCCGGAAACTCGTAACCAGGCCCGCAGCTTTTTGCAACCTAACTTTTAACGGCTTCGTAATAATCCCGTCCGGATTATATCCCACCGGCAAGCTAACCCCTTTCCGGTATGGCAAAAAGCCAGCGCTTACGCGGTTTAAAGCTACCGATATATAAAGGGAACGTTAAAAACTTAATAATCCGTTAAAAGAAATATATTAACTAACGTTCCTTGGTATACCTAAAACTTGTTATTAATCGGTACCTTTATCCGACGTTTAGGGACCGTATTATATACGCTACTTAACGCCTTTAAAGCGACGCCTATTCGCGCGTACGTAAAAAGATCGATAAGGTAGTAATATAACCCCTAAACCCCGAAACGTAATCGTACGGATAACGGAACGTAAACGATATGCTACTATTCCTAAATCAAATCTATATTACTGTCGACGTACTGGTATAAACCTATTAGGATTTCCAGGGCCTGAAATAAGGTTTTATATCGTTTATTAATTTTATTAATAATTTTATACGCCTGGCTAATTAAAGCCGACAGCCGTTAACCTTACGTATTATTTCATTATAGTAAAAGGTTAACGGAACGCTTTAGGAAGTATTCGTTCCGTAAATACGGCGCCTTAATCCCGAAAATGATACGGCGTAAATATAGCTTTTTAAAGACCTTTTAAATAATATAACGGACCGGGCCTTTTTTAAACGTATAGGAAGACCTTTTAATAATAATGTTCCGATATCGTAACCCCTTAATAACGCTTCGGGACCCGAGCCTATACAGCTGGACGCCGTAACCATTAAAAGTAACGGCCCCCGCGAACCCTTAAGCGAAAAAAAAAGGCAACGCCGGCGCAGATTAAACCTTTGCATATATTATAAAAAGGAGGGGTATTATTTTTTTATTTGCCCTAACCGCCGACCGCGCCCTTTTAACCAGGAAAAAGATTAACCTTTAAAATAAGTCGCAACTAAAGGTTTTTACTAAGTTATTAAGATAATAATAAATCCGACCTATATATATATTTTATAAGTTTAAATATATCCTTTTTTTTCGTTTTAATTATAATGTAACGAACCTGTTATACATCCACCTGGAAGTATGAGCAATATCCGAAATGGGGTCTTGATTTGCAGGTAATAATAAGGCGAGGAATGATTCATTAGGGGTCTATTCGTTAAAGAGATTTAAAGACTCTTCCCTTAATTAGAAAACGGTACAGTCACCTCTAGTTAAGAACTTAGATTAATAGTTAAAGAATGAAAACTAAGTAGGTGCTATCTACATGGAAACCCGGGTTATATATATCCTTACTCCTTAAAGTAAGTGTATCGTAGATTTACGTAATCTAGGTAATCTAATCAATCTATCAAATCACTTAAATCACCTGGGTCTTGGGGAGTAGTACCAAATCTTTCGCATCCGAAATTCTCTTATTTGGTATTTAAGGACGGGTTCTCGGACCTGAAAACCTTTATTCGTAATACCATTTCCCCTTTCCAAAGATTTTTGTCCTAAAGATAAGAACCGTAGGTCGCCACTTTGGTTTGTTTAGAAAAGGCTAAAGGTTTTTCAGTTAATTTCATCATAACAGGTCGTATTCAAAAAGAAAAAAGAAAGCCTCGTTTAAACCAACGCGAAACGCGCAATAATCGTGCGAATTTTATTAAAAAGTTTGGGTCCAAAGTTATTATTTGTTCGAATTATGTTCGCCTTAAAAAACTCGATTATTTTTACGTAATGAACTTTCCAAGTTATAATTATTATACCCGTCGTTAACGTTCGGTTTGCGATGTATTAAACATAAATTTTTTAGTAAAAATTGGGAAAAAACGTAAACGTTTATAAAAAAAGCAGCGCGAAATGCAGGATAAGTTAATAAAACTTTTCGGTCGGTTAAAACGTTTACGCCTTTAATAAAACGTTTTACAAAAAAAGGTTTTTGTTATTTTAAAGGAAGGTTATAAAATAGATTAATTAGAAAAATAGGAAAGGTTGGAAAAAAAGTAACGTTACGTAAACGCGGAACGAACGTAACTTGTTTCCGAAATAGATGCCATTACGGAGGCGTTTACTTCCTTCGACTGGAATGCTGCGGGGTTGGATTTAAGCGGGGGACCTTTGTCGCCTGCAACTTTGGCTACGCTGGAGACGGTCGGTTAGGATTCTGCCGGTAGAACGTCTTAACCAGGTCCATCGCATTCGTTAGGTAATTAAGTAATTTCCAAATATTTTTTTCGTATAAGTATCCTTTCCATTTAATTAGGTACTAGATTTTATTTTTAACTATTTTAGAGTTTAGTATTTTTTTGATTTCGTACTTATTATTATTTTTTTCGATCTTTAAACTTATTTTTAATAAAGCGTTTTTAGGTCTTAGTTTAAGTAAGGAAATGTAAAATATAAGGTATATTTTTATTATTTTGGGTAATAACAGTCGGTAATTAATTTTAGAAATAACCTTATTAACTTTAAACGGGTTAAGTTTTTTAAAATCAAGTTTATCGCTAAGCCTTTTGGTTTTAATTTGTAAAATATTCGACGTTACGTTTTATTTTTAACGTAACAAGTAAACCTTATCTTCTTTCGTTAAAATTAATCCCTTAATTCTTTTTTTATTATAATATTAAGTTATTTTTTGCTGGAGAAAACGCAATTCGATTTGTAAGCGGGATTATATCGTCTTAATTTTAATTATTATCGTTTCCGTTCGGGGAGCTATGGTAATAACCGCAAAAATCTTATGCATTAATTATTTTAGTTGTTAAGTTATTACTTTATATTCGTATACAGCTATATAAGGGAATATGTTTATATTTTCGTTAATAAACGTATTATAAGTTATTTATGTTAATGATAAAAATTTTACCTAATTATTTTGTTAGTAATTAACGTAATTTCGAAGGTATTATTTTAAGGTTTAGTTTAATTATTCCGTTTAACTATCTATTTAAGGGTAATAAGCTGTCGAGAACTTAAGCTTAACGCTTATTTGTTTAAAAAAGCTAGTACCAAACTTGGATATAAAAAGCTTATTTCGATCAGAAATAATCTTTTCTGGTATTCCGTATTTATTAAGGTAATATCGGATAAATGCATAAGTTAATTATTCTGCCGTCGCGGTTTCTTTAAAAGGTAGGAAATATCCATATTTGGTAAGTTTATTAATAATCACTCAGATTCCGTTATATTCGATTCCAGTAATTAAGTTTTTAAATAAAGGAAAACTAGTAATAAAATCCCAAGTTATAATATTCCATATTTTATCAGAAATATCGGTAAGTTGCAACAGCCCATAAGGCTTATAACGTACTACTTTGGCCTTATTATAAATATTGCAATTTTTAATAACCTTTTTAACTATTCGGCGCAGTTCTGGGAAATCATACTTTTCCTATAATCGTCGGATAGTTTTGAAAATTCCTTAATATTTATATAATAAGTTTTCGTAATATTCCTTTATAAATTGTTTCTGTTAATTTTTGGGAATATAAATTTTGCCGTAATATAACAGCTAGCTTTTTGGCTGTCCTTTTAGTTATTAAATTTCTTTTTTTTCATTTATATCGTAAAAACTTCGAAACCTTATTAAAAGTTTTAAGGTCGGTTTCTTTAGGATTTCGTATAACCGTATAATACCATCCTTATTATACTATAACATCTGCATACTTCGTTTAAGAACTTTCGGATCATAATCGCCTTTATAATTAAGAATATCCGCTTAGATATTTTCCTTCCCCTTAATATAATATATTTTAAAGTTAAACCTTAATAGGAAAATTATCCAAGTTTCGTATCGTATATTTAGTTTTTAAACCTTTATAAATTAAATAAGGTTTTTATAATCGGAATAAATATTAAAAGGCTTTTTGGTTCCATTAAGGAAAAATTCCCATTCTTTAAAAACGTTAATAATTACTAGCAGTTTTTTATCATAAATCGGGTATCTTAATTCTGCATCTTTAAGTACCTTCGAATAATAAGCCATTAAGTACCATTTATCGTTATCCTCCAATTATTCTAGGACGGTACTTAGTACGTAATCCGAAACGTTTGTTTTTAAGCGCTTTTTCTTATTTACGTTAGGTAATTTCATTATAGGTTTACTAATAATTACGTCTTTTAAGATCTAAAATACTTTCTTTATATCCTTTAAAAGCTTAAACTCCTTATTAACGTACTTTTTAGTAATAAGTTTCGTTAATAGTTTAACTATATCTCCGTATCCCTTAATTAAGCCTCGTACGTATCCTGTAAATCCTAAGATCTGTCGAATGTTGGTAACGGTCGCCTTATTAGGAATGGACCAATTCTTAACTGCTTCCATCTTAAAGCGTTAAATCTGAATTTGGCCGGGGGTAAGTATATATCCCAAAAAGTCTAGTTTTTACGTATGGCATACGCTTTTAGCTGGGTTAATTTGAATATTCGCCTTATTTAAGGTCTTAAATACTTAAGCTATATGCTATTTATACTCTTTTAAAATCTCGAAGTAAATAAGAATGTCGTCAAGGTAAACGAATACGAACTTATCCAGGAATTTTCGTAATATGGTTATAATTAAACGTTAAAAACTGGCGGGGGCGTTAGTAAGTCCCATAAACATTACTCGGTATTCGTAAAGTCCGTATATCGTTCTGAATGCTATTTTTTATTTTTCTCTTTTAATTATTTTAATACGGTAATAACCGTTTCGAAAATCAAATGCAGTAAATCATTTAATTTTGCTAACGTTTTCTTTTAGTATATTCATAAAGGTTAAAGGGTATTTATTTTTAATCGTAATATCGTTTAGCTATCGGTAATCGATAACTTTTTTAAAAACTAAGTCTTTATTTTCGTCGATCTTTTGCTTTCCGTTTTTGGTCTTTAATACCATAAAAACGGGGTATCCAGCAAAAAAATTAAAAGGTTAAATATATCCTTTTTTTAAATCGAATTAAATAATCTTCTATAAAGCCTTTAACTTTTTAGGGTTCATATGGTAAATCTTATAAAGTTTAAGATAATATCCTTTTTTAATAAGTATTCGGTAATCCCATTAACCGTATGGTAATAATTCGTAATCTTCTTTATTTTTAAATAATCTCTTAAATCTTCGATATTCAGGTGGTACTATTTCGGCTTGGTCTGGCATTTATACTTTTCTAATAATATAACAAACTTTTTGTTCGTCTTTTTTAGGTAATTTTCTTTTACTTTTCCAGGAAAGTATCTAATATTTCCAGTTAATATATGAATTACTGGTCCTAAGCCATGGCATTCCCAAGATAATGTTATGTCCGGAAATGTCGGCAATATCCAACAAAATCCGTTCTTGATATCCTTAAATCCAAACGGGAAGTTCTTTAATTTCTCGAAGGATTCGTCCGTTTTCATACTTAAATAAGCTTCCGTTTACTATCCGTAACTTATAGGACTTTAGCTTATATCTTTAAAAAATTTAATGTTTTTTTGCCGCCGCGGGAAAGATAAAGTTACTTTCGGCTCCTAAATCAATTATGGCTTTAAATATGCTATTCTTATATTAAAGTGGAATTTTAATTTAGCTACGTATTTCTTTTACCGCCTCGCATAAGGTCTTATGGATTAAGGCTTTTCGATACCTTATTTTCAAAAACCTTTAACGTTTTTTGACTTATGATAATATCCAGTTTACGAAAGTCTCCATTCACGTACCTTTCGAATAACGTATTTAATGCATTAATCGTTTTTACATTTAAACCATGTTTTCTTGCTATATCTGCATTCGGAAATAACTATTCTTTTCGGGTTCGATCCTTAATTTTACATCTTTCGAATTATCGGATCAAAAATATAAACCTCCGAAAGAAATATTCCCATATCTAAAAGTTCGTATTAAATGCAAAACATCGGGAAATAATACAAATATCCTTACGATATGGCCCTTTAGCTTTATTTTGATTCGGGATATAAGTAATAAGACTTAGGGTATTCTGGCCATCGGAAAGTTTTTATATATTTATACTTATCATCTGGTTTTATGGGTATTTTCTCGTTTTATCCAGGCCAAAAGTCATTATCTTTTTTAGCTTTAAGATATATAAGACAATCGTCGATGTAACAAACGGTAAAATGCAACGACTTATGCTAACTTTCTCGTAATTTGGTATGTACCGTACATTCAGGAAGCTCGCAAAGCTCCGGGGACAATTATCCATAATTATTAACGTCGGATCGGAATTAACCGTTTTTATCGTACATCTTATATTAAGATATATCAAAATAGCAGGAATATCCTAGCTTTATGGCTATCCTGGAAACTATCTATCCGAGGTAATATTTATAGGCTTTAACCTTAAAGTCCTAGTAAATAAGGTAATTTTCGTACCCTAAGATATCGTTTTAAATCTGAGTAATAATGGCAATAATAAATTCTGGCTGGAAAGAAATCGAATTAACTTTATTCTCTTCCTTTTCTGCCTCACTATCGGTTTCTTATTCAGCTGCTCTAGCTTTCTTTTAGGGTTAAGAAATCCCTTCCTTTTTGGAGTTCCTCTTTACGGGGGAACGACATTCGCTTTTAAAATATCCCTTTTTGCTATAGTTAAAACATTCTATATCGGACTTATCTTTCTTAGGTTTCTTCGAAACGGTGCTTACTTTTTTTTAAGGCTTGCCCTTATCTTTCTTAATTCGGTTGTTAAAGCCTTTATCGTTATTTCGTTTATTAATTCCTTTCTTTTCGAAATACCGGTTAAAGGTACGTCGGTTAACAATAATTACTTTATCGGTATACTCCTTAAAGGATCTTATTTTAGGTACCATATATATTTCGTCCTTAACTTACGGTTTTAAACCGTCGTAAAAGGGGTAAAACAACGCGTTTTCTGGTAAATTAAAAATTGCGGCCAGGCGGTTAAATTCCGTCGTATATTTTGCGTCTAACTTGGTCTGGTAAAGGAGGTATAATTATTTTACCGCGTACTGTTCCTTATCTGGATTTCCAAATATAGCTCGCATTCGGTTTTCGAAATATCGGTAATCGCTAAAGATATAATTAGTAATATCTAAAGATTCCTTAAGATAATTCTCCAGGTAATCCTTCATAATAAGCTCGAATTACAAAAAAACTTGTTTAATAAGCAGCTGGAAGATAGCTATCACCTTCTGATAGTCCTTTATTAAGGAGCTTTAGTAAAACTTAAGATAAGTTCTGGCTTGAACGAGGAATCCTTTTATATTTATAGTTCCGTTATAAGGTTTCGGGGTAATTAATTTATAACCCTTAATTTCTGGCATTCCGTAGTAACTAAAAAGTAGGATAATAGTTTTGCGGTACCGATTAAAGCCGAACAATAAGGGTGCTAAGGTTCTTTTCTCCATTCTTTGGGTAAGTTAAGCCATCCTTTTTCTGGGGGGTTAAGGTCTTTTTTTTCTATCCTTTTTTAGGGCTTGGATTTTACGCAACAGGATCTCTATTTTCTCTTCAGGAAAAAGCTCTTTCTCCTTTCCTTTTGGGCCTTAAGGTTTTTAAACCTTTAATTCTTCTTCCTTTTCCGAATCTCCTTAAACCTCGATAATATCCTTTAAAGCCGGGGTTGGATATTAGGTCTGGAAAAAAAAAATCTTCCTTATCTCGGATCGTAAAAGGCATAATGTTATTAATTAATTAAAAAACTTTTTCGATAAGGAATAAATTATCTAATTTAGTTATTAATCCCTTACTAACTTATAACGGAAATCGGGTATATTATTTATCTTTTGAACGTCGTTTTGTAATATCGTCTTTATTAAGTTCAGGAAAGCTTATGCCCAATTAAGCTTGGAATTATCCGGCGGCTATTAATCAAAAAACTATCAAAATGTAACGAACTTATTATACATCCACCTGGAAGTATAAGCAGTATCCGAAATAAGGTCTTGATTTGCAGGTAATAATAGGGCGAAAAATGATTCATTAAGGGTTTGTTCGTTAAAAAGATTTAAAAACTCTTCCCTTAATTAAAGAACGGTATAGTTACCTCCAGTTAAAAGCTTAGATTAATAGTTAAAAAGTGAAAACCAAGTAAGTACTATTTATATGGGAGACCGGGTCATATATATCCTCACTCCTTAAAGTAAATATGTCGTGGATCTACGTAATCTAGGTGATCTGATCAATCCATCAGATCACTTAGATCACCTGGGTCTTGGCGAGCAGTACCAAGTCTTTCGCATCCGAAGTTCTCCCATTTGGCACTTAAGGACGGGTTCTCGGACCTGAGAACCCTTGTTCGTAACATATAATTCCCCGGTAACGTTACGTTACCGGCGCGGTTTATAGTCGCTTACGGATATTCGCTTATGAGATTTATTAATAATAATTTTACGTATTAAAACAACCTTTTTTTTAATTTTATTTCCCGACTTCGTTAATTCCGGCTAGTAAACTATATCGTAACTGGCGCCGTTATTTTCGCGTATACGTTATAATTCCGTATAAGTTCCGTCGCGGAAAAAATTACCTTATATTAATAACCTTTAAATGGTTCCGATATTATTTTCGGATTACCTTAATTTCGTAAGCATAATCCGTTAATCGACTGGATTATAGGTACCATACGTATCGATAACGAAACGATATCGGAAATTCCATTACCATTAACGCCAGTAAATATATCCCTTACCCTTATTATTTTACCTTCCCCCCCTTAAGATATCGATGTACCAATTAAAATACGTTTTTTTCGCGTTACCAACTTTTTAACGTTCTGCCGTATGAAAAACGTTATAATAAATTCCATACCTTTAACGAAATTTATCGCCCTTACGGATATTTTACGCAAGGTTACCTTCTTTCCGTTATAGCCGCTTTTTCTTAATAAAATAACGTCGTTAGCATTTAACGCGGTTTTCCGTAACATCCTTATTTAGAATGATAACCTTAATCCGAATATTATATCCCCTAAATTACGGGCCTTTTATAGCTAGATCGCCGAAGCGCCCTGGTTACGCCGCGTAATCGAAAAGGATATATAAAAATACCTAGATAGCAAGCTACCTACGACGATAACCGAGATTTTGGAAAAGCTTCCTTCCGAATACCACGATTTAGCGAAGGCGTTTATACCTAGCAACGTTAACGTTTTACCGCCCCATTAACCTTTCGACCATAAGATCGAGCTGCTTTCGGGCCAGACGCCGCCATATAGTTGGGCGCGGGTTATGTCGCCATACGAATTGCTGGCAGTACGGAAATATATCTATAATTAGCTAGAAAAAAGCTTTATCCGTCCTAGCAGCTTTTTTGTAACAGCCTTTATTTTACTCGCTAAAAAGCCAGGGGATGGCGTACGTATTTGCGTAGATTACCGGGGCCTTAATAATGTTACGGTAAAATACCGTTACTAATCCCTTTAATCCGCGAAATCTTAATCGCCCTTTATTTAGGGTACGTATATATTAAGCTCGATATCATTACGGCATTTAACCGCTTACTTATCGCCCTAAGGAACGAATAAAAAATAACTTTCATAACCTGGTTCGGCTTATTCGAATATTTCGTAACGAATTTTGACATAACGGGCGCTTTTAGCTTATTTTAACATTATATTAATTATACCTTATTTAACCTGCTGGATAAATATGTTACAGCTTACTTTAATAACGTTTTGATTTATAACAAAAATAAAAAAAATAAGGGTTATATCCGGAAAGTATTACGTCGTTTCGTTAACGTAAGGTTAACGATAAATATTCGTAAATATAAATTTAACGTTATTAAAATACGATATTTAAACCTTATAATCTTTATTAATGATATCGCTATAAACCTTAACAAAATAAAGGTTATTTAATAATAAAAGCAACTTAAATTATTACGAAAATTATAACGTTTCCTTAACTTTACGAACTTCTACCGTCGATTTATAAAAGGCTTTTTATCGATTACTAGGCCTTTTACCGCTTTAATAAATAAGGCTAAATAAACCGGCTTATTTTTAAATAACGCAAAGATAACGTTTTAACAGTTAAAAAACGCCTTTTTTATAACTTTAATATTATTTTATTACGACTTTTAACGCTATATAATCTTAAAAACTGATGTTTTTAATTAAGCGTTAAGGAAGGTTCTTTTATAATACGATACATAAGGCGTATTACGACTAATTGCCTTTTTTTTTAATTAAGTATAACTTTGCAAAATGCAATTACAAGATTTACCATAAAAAATTACTAGCAATTATTAAGGCGTTTAAAAAATAACGCCCGGAATTTTAAAAAATCGAAAAATCCGTAAAAGTTATTACCGATTATAAAAACCTTTAGCATTTTGCTATTATTAAGCTTTTAAATTAACGCCAAATCCGTTAATCCGAATTTTTTAGCGATTTCCGATTCTAGATAATTTACAAACCAGGAACCAAAGTTACGGTTCCTAACGCCTTTTTTTGCCAACCTGGCGTACAGCCTACGGATCGCAGTAGTATAAATAACGATAAAGTGGCGTACCGATACAAAACGATACTTTTACCCTATCGATAAAAGGTTCCGTTAAAAGCGTATATTATAAATATTAACCAGCCGATAAATGTATTTATTAATGCTATTTACAAATCGTTTATATTAGCTAGTAATATTTTAGCCGTATTAATAAACTCAGCTTATAAACGTTTTAAGTAAGGTATCCGTAAAGCGTTTAAAGTTGCGAAAACCGATTACAAAACCGTATAAAAACGTATTTACGTTCGGAATAGGTTATTTATCCTTAATAATAATACCCTTAAGCTTTAGATATTTTACCGTAACTATAACGTAACGTTTATAAATTATCCTGGACGCTTTAAAACTTACGACTTATTACGGCGGAATTATTATTGGCTACGTTTATCCCAAAATATAATTATGTTCGTATAAGGTTATTACCTTTGCCGCCGTATTAAAGTATTTAAAACGTTACTTATAGGTTTCCTCGATCCTTTACCGGTACCGTTCCGTTCGTAAAACGACGTATCGGTAAATTATGTTAACCCTTTTCCCTTTTACGAAAAATTCGGACATATTTATAAATACGTCCTTATAATAGTTAACCGCTTTACGAAAATGCGTTATTTCGCCCCCGTAACGGATATGTCGGCGAAGATTCTCGCTAACGCCTTTATTTTTAACGTGTACCGCCTATACGGCATACTTATTACGATAATATTAAACCGAAATACGTAATTCGTTCTTACTTTTTAGAAAAAGTTAAGTTAATGTTTAAGCGTTACGTTTCGTATATCGATTACGTATTATCCGCAAACCGACGGCTAGATAAAAATGGTTAATATAATAATAAAACAATACCTTTGGGGTTATTATTTTTTTTATTAAAATAATTAAGTAAATTAACCTTTTTTGGCCGAATTCGCTAATAATAACTACGTATCAAAACTATTAACGTTTCGCCGTTTTTCGCCAATTACGGCTTTTATCCGACTATAAGAACGGAGCCGTTACGTCCGTCGGACGCCTTTAAAACGGCAGCATAATAAAAGGAGTTTAATAAAGCAATATACCATGCGGATAGGTTAAAACGGGTCCTTAAACGAATTAAAGCCTTAATAACGGAATCATAAAACCGTTATATGGAACAAGTTAACCGATACCGTTTTAACGCTGGTACGTTTAACAAAAGGAAACGTATATAAGTTAATATTCGTTATATAAACCTAGGCAAATTTAACGATAAACTTAATAATAAATAAATAAGCCTTTTCGTTATTATTAAAGTATATTCCCGTATCGTCATTATATAATTACCGATACGTTATAAATTATTTCCAGTTTTTTATACCTTTTTAATTTACCGCTATAACCTAGGCTTATTAGGATAAAGGGATATTAACGTAAAATAAGATACGTACGCAGAAAACGTTATCGTTATAAATAACGAAAGCCAGAAAAAAATCGAATAATACTTTAAAAAGATTTTTAACTCCAGAAATATTAAACGAGGTTTTTAATATAAAGTTAAATGGCCGTACCTTTACCGGTTTACCTAAAAGCCGGCCGAAAACCTTAAAGGGTACGATTCGGATATAACGGAATTTTATAAAAGCAATTTTAGTAAACACGGCCCGCCCGATTAATTTAAACCCTTATAGGGAAATATAGTCGTAACCGCGGCCTAAATATAAGATTTTAGTAAATAAATAACGAGGTATAGGCAAAATGGAAATAAAAAGATTTGATTAAGTTAACGCTGTAATAATGTTACGGTAATAGCCATATTATATTAAATTAAAAAGAAAAAACCAAATTACGAATATAAAAACTAATACCAAAATATTATAAATATCAGAACCGCAAGATAGGCGGCAAAATAATAATATGCCAACATACCGATTACGGAACGATAATAATACCTAATTCCGAAAGGAAGACCGGCGCGGTAATAACTTAACAATAACTAAAAGTTATCAAGGCGTAAGGGGAACGTCGCCATATCGACGGCCTCTTAAGTAAGACCTAAGGCGGAAGTAATTACGGCAAATACTTTACCCTGGAACATACGTTTAACCAGCGCCTATAGCTGGTAATTATCGTTACCAGGAACCAAACGGCATTCGATTACCTTCTTTTAAGCGGCAATCTTAACGTCGTTTTGATAACGATACGTTAACGACGTGATTATAAAACGCGCAAATAACGGTATACTTACGGCGTTTTTAACGGGACGAAAATAATATATCTATATAAAAGTACGGCAAATAACCATTTAAGCGGGATAATTAACATAGCTTTTTTAATAATAACGTTAACGACGTAACTATAATTACGAGATGGAATTAACCTTTTTTTTGGCGCCTGTCGTTTCGAAGCCGAAATGATAAATCTTCTCGGTGGTTTCGAAGGCGATGCATAAGCGTAATACCGTACCATAAATTCTAGCTCGAAAACCAGTATCGTGTTTATAAATTTTATCGCCGTTGGCGTTAAGGTTAGGGTTATTATCGGCATTCCGGGCGATATTAAAATAAAAGGTTACTTATTTAAATAAAGCCTTTAAATTTAAAGAATTACCTTATATACCTTCCGCCGGTTAGGTTACGTAGTATTAATAAAGCAAACGCGTTACGGTAATAAGGAAATATTATAATAACGCATATAACCTATAAGTAAATAGGCCGTTTAACGCGTAATATAAAACGTATACTTATTTATTGCGGTAATAACGAAACGGTAACGGAATATAGGCAATTCGTTAATTATCGGGTTGTAATGAAAAATAATATTACGAAAGTAAATTATACAAAAACGTTTAACACGTACGGGCGTCGCGTAAACAGTATAAGGTCGAAAAGGTATCGTTATAAAAACGAAGAAAAAATGCAAAACGGTTTTATAAAATAACGAAAAGGTAACGGGAAAAAAACGGAAAACGAACGTTATGGTATTATTATGGTATTAATACGACATCCTTAAAAAAAGGAGAAAAAAATAGATTAAAACCTAAAAAAGCTTAATATTTATCTTTTCAAAAAACGGTAAAGGTAATAACAGAATTCTTTTATAAGTTAACAATATTAACGACGTAACGATATTACCACTCCCGTTCCGGAATAGGCGTTATACCCCATACCAACGTCGCAGCACCGAGGCAACGGCCCCATATCGTTTACGCAATACGCGCACCTCGCCAGCTCTCCTACGTTATAAACCAAATCAGCACATTGCAAAGTACCTATGCTTCGAGTCCGGGATGGACTATTTATGGTATAAAGTTTTTTTATAAGCAGTTAAGGATAATTACCTTAAAAAGGGGAAGCTACTATTACGGTACCAACGTTACGGCTTAGCTAAGCAGCCATAACGCTATATAACTGCAGGCGCACCACGCCTCTTAGATAGTTCTCTCTTTCTTCTTCGTACAACAACAGAATACCTTACCCAGCCTTTAGAGACGATCAGCGCCGTGACAATCTTCTTTTATATTATAACTTGAAATTTTTCCGTCCGGATCGTTTCGAATCGCTTTATACGGAATACTAATATTATTTACCGCGTATATTACAAAATCCTAAACGCCGTTATAATATTAATACGTATTATTATTAGGCCTGTTAATAATCGCCTTTACCACAAAATCGTAAATAACGGGAAATTTTTCCTATAATTTAAAAACGTAATAAAAGCGTTCGATAATTCTTACTTTAAGGTTCAGGTCGACGGCAACGTATGACGGCTAAAAGGTTTATCTAACTATTAAACCTAATCGTACGATTTATGTTAGCAGTCGTCACCTTTCCTTCTATATTTCATCCGTGCGTTTAGAGCTGTTAGTGCTTAAGCGTGCATCATATTCAATTTTCTAACTCTTGGCGCTCTTGGCGACTTCGCCACCAGCTGAACCAAAAACATTAAGGCTAAAATCTCGCGATCGCTGGCAATTACCAGCAATCGACAAAGACGGAAGCCCCTACCATACCATAGCAGCCAATTAGGGTTCCTAACGACATGGCTCAATATACTTAATAGCCTGAGCCACTTACCCCCTTAAACCTTACCTCACCAAGGTCAGGCCCGATTTTTGAGGTTGTGGCTGCGCCTGCGGCGCAGCCGTGGCTGGCGCTTTTGATCAAGAAGTAGCTGCAAGGGTCAGATGTATCGACTAAACCTCTTTAAGAAAAAGCTCCACAGAAATAACAAAACCTCAAAAATAGGGCCTGACATCAAGTTGTGATTTTTTGGCCTCATTCTGCACATCCTTATACAAATCTTCAAAAATCTTTAATTCGAATGCTTTAAAGATAACTTTAATTTAACGTTACTTATTTTGTAACTACGAAAAGTTAATACAAAATTGAAATCTTTATCTCCCTATATATATTTAGTCCTAATTAGGACGCGATTAATAATACGCGCCCGAAAAAATGACTGAAAATCTTATTTTACATATACCACAACCTTTTACCCCCCCTAAGCCAGCACGATAATAGCATAACCCTATAAACCAAAATAATGCTATATAGGGCTTAAAATTACCTATAACAAGCCCCAAGATATATTTTCGTCCTGATCAGCCAAATGTGGGTAATATATTAAAGGGTTTAAGGTACATACCTTAAACCTTCGAGGACCTAACATTCTAAAGCGACGCGTTTATCCTTATCCGATAGCTTTACCGGTCTCTTGCCGATACAGACGTAATTAATCCATACGTTAACGTTTTATATATAACCGACAATTATACAGAAACTTTGCGCTATCGGTTTGTTCGCCTTATATTAAGTGCTATGCTTAACGGGTAAGGCCGTATTTCACGGAAAAAATAAGTAAATACGGTACATAATCTGGTATTCGAAAAGCTTAATATCCTTTTCGTTATTAAAATAAGCTTTAAAAAGTCCCTAATCATTTAAACCTTTTTTTTTAATAACCGACCTAATTACTATCTAGGTTATACCTTTAATTAAGTTAGCCGAAAAACAACGAGCTTTTATATTAACAATACCATATTCTGTTCCTATTTTAATATCCGCGGAAACGAAAAAGCTCAATCCAAAAATGTTCGAACGTATAGCTACCGGGCAGCATAATTATATTATTCTTAATCCTGAACAACTATCGAACGATCAGTTTCAAACTGCCATATTAAATCCTATTTTCGAACGACGATATAACTTAGTTACTATTAATAAAGCATATCTATTATCGGAATAAAAAGATTTCCGGCCTAAATATATTAATATCCGTAACCTACGTTTTATTTTTTCTGCCTACGTATATTAATTTGCGTATATAACAACTACCAATAACGTTATAAAAAAAAAATCGCGAAATATAGCGGCTTTAATTAAATTAAAGGTTTAATTAAATATGGTTATAAAATAAAGGTCCAACGTTTTAATATTAATCGCCCCGAAATCGATATTATTATTTTTCCTATATTTAAAAGTTAACGTTCGAATTAAGCGTACTTAAATCTTTTGCTAATTAATATCCCCGAACTATTAAGTAATATCCCCTTAATCCAGCTTAACAGCTTACGTACTATTACTAAAACCATTATTTATATTAATAACAAAACGAAAACCATGGATATCCGTAATTACTTAATTAAAACTATGATAAACTAAGGGTATTTATCGAACGTTATAAAAAAAGCTATCAAGTTTTATAACTCTAAAATACCTTACGGGGACCAAGCTCGCGTATACGATAAATTAAAGCAACCTGATGGTTTTATCCGTATCGTAATATTTACCGTCGTTCTTAGATTAGGTATGAATATTCCGGATGTTAGTCGAATAATATAATGGGAAATACCGAAAAATTTTTCGATAAAGGATTTATGGTAACGATTTAATTAAACGGTTCGTAATTATAAGTAACTAAACATAATTAATTATAAATAAGCCATACTATTTGCACCTTATTAAGCATTCGATAAGTATAAAACCGAACCGTTTATTACAAAATTAGCTAAAATAATAAAAAAAGCCCAGGCCCGGTAAGCTAAAGACCGTACCCTTTATAAAAATCGACATAGCGGACTCGGATAATAAAAAAAACGATACGCAATTTATCGCGAACGATCCCGATTAAAATAAAACAATCGTCGAATCCCAATCTTATTTTTCGGTTAATTAAGATATTATTCGTAATATCCGTAAACTTTTTAAATAAAGTAATTTTAATCTGCAAAATAAGACGAAAATAAGGTCTTATTAACGTACATTATTTAACGGCGAATACGTACGTAAAACGATCTTAATATATCTAAAAAAAAACACGAAATTATTATGTTAAAAGAAAACCGTAATAACCTTATCCCGGCGGGATCTTATTACAACTTATATACGCCTGATTTTATTTATATACCCGAACTTTTAAATCCGAAAAAGTCCGCGTAAAAATAACTAAAAACCGGTTCGTTAAAGGCGGCTGCTTAAGAAATAATCAAATTATGATATAAACGACGGATAAACGAATTGTTTTCTGTACGGTTGTTTCCGTTTGGCAGTAAAGGAACAAAATAAACGTTTATTCTTATTAAATTTAAACGGTCCTTATTTAATACGTTTCCGAATAAGTTAAACGAAGTTAAAGGTTTTTACCTAATCCTAAATATAGCCGGTTTAATTAAAGCGGTTCCCGGGCTCGATAAATGGTAATATTAAAAAGTTTTAAAGGATCGCCTTTTTTTTGCGTTATGTTTAATCTACGAAAAAGCCGTTTTTTTTATTTCATAAAATATACGGAAGACTTTCCGCAAACGGCGGAATTCGCTTAATTTAAAATAACGGCGCCATATCCCCATACCTTAAACCGATCCATATAAAATACGGACTTTTGCCGCGTTACAAGTTCGACAAACGTCGGAAAGAATTACGAAGCCGTCGCAAGCCGCGCCCGGTCCTAATCAAAACATACCTTATACAGCCGTTCGGTTTAAACTGGTGGTTAAGGACTCGACGGTAATCCCAGCAGTTTAAATATTAACCCGGCATACGATCCATACGTTTTCGCGATTCGGAGTTACGACCCCGGTTATCGTAACGTCCGTACCCGTACGTATAGTTCGTAATATATCAGATCGTCCTAATTAGGAACCCGCCTTATCGCCCTTATTCATAACGTTAATCTAAAGCCCATAATTCCTTAATGTTTCCA
Source organism: Monosporascus ibericus (assembly GCA_004154915.1). NCBI lineage: Eukaryota > Fungi > Ascomycota > Sordariomycetes > Xylariales > Monosporascus > Monosporascus ibericus. The sequence goes on from QJNU01000572.1 coordinate 37,430, forward strand.
ATTTACTAAAGCCGCCTTCGTTACCGTACTTACATTCGTATAGTTCGTTTGCTTTTATATCGTTACCGGAATCGCCGGCATCACCAAAAGGCGATAATACGTAACCCGACGTTATAGATAATATATCAGAAAATGAAACCGAGGTAATAATCCTTATCGAAGTTATAAAGTTATACGTTAAAAGTAAACGGCGTTTATTTGATAATAGTAATAGTCGCGATATTAGGCCAAAAATCAAGAAACGAAACCCGGCCGGTCCTAATCGGAACGGATAGCGAAAAACGCGTTCGGTTTCGAAACGGGATCGCGGTCGCTAATAAGTAGGGTATATTAAAGGTCGAAGCGGACGTTGTAACTTTTCGCGGCTTCTGACGGTATATCTTCGAATTCGATAAAGTAAAGGATATTATAAATATACTTCGCCAGCTTACTTACGTCCTTACGGGATAAACGTCGCGATATACTAAAGGTCGAGGCGGACGTTATAACTTTTCGCGGTTTTTAACGGTATATTTTCGAGTTCGCTAAAATAGGGGATGTTATAAATATATTTCGTTAGTTTACCTACGTCCTTACGGGATAAGCGTCGCAACATACTAAAGGCTAAGGCGGACGTTTTAACTTTTTGCGGTTTCTGATGGTATATCTTCGAGTTTGCTAAAGTAGGGGACGTTATAAGTATACTTTGCCAGCTTATTTACGTCCTTGTAAGATATAAGCGTTACCTTAAAGTCCGAAATTATATTCCTTTTGTATTAGAATAACTTAGTTACATAAAAAAGTAGTTAAATAATGCGAGTAATATTATTAATACATTTTTTATTTATTATGTTCGTTTTATTAATCCTAAGCTCGTTAAGTAATTTATAAATATTTATTCTTTTTAATCCGGACTAATTATATGTTATTACGGATATATAATGAACCTTATAAATTAAGAAAATTAACGAACTTTAATATAACGCATTATAAATTATAATTTATCGTAATTATTAGCAAATTATACTTTTTAACTTACATCCTTTAATTTATAATACCGAATTAATATTTTTTGAATTTTGCCTTTCGGTTTCTTTTTTCGAACTTATCGTATTAACTTTTAAAATATTCTTATCCTTTTTAACCTTTAAAATACCTTAGTTCGGGTCGATTAACTGGCGTAAGAGATTAACTATACGGGTAAATAAATGATGTAGATAATTTTTGGCCAATATTAGGAAGGCCATTTTTTCGCTATAAGTATAGCTATTCCGACGTCCGCTTTTTTTTTAAGTATTAGCTCGAGATGTTTAAAATTCCGGTCTTATAATAAATCCGGAGTTTTTATGCTTTATAATCTTGTTTTTCCGTAACCGTAAGTAATATCCTTTGGAGCCGGCTTTTGGCCATCTTTTTTTAAGGCTTACTACGTACGTTAAAGTTTTTTGGCTGGGGATCTTAATAGTTACGGTATTCTTATAATAGTTAGTTTAAGGTCCTAATTAGTACTTCCGGGTTCCCGTTATGTATTTCGTCGCGATCTTAATAGGGATTTTGGTAATAGTAAGTTTATCGGGATGGGTGATTTCGCCGAAACCTTAAACAAATCGTTTATTAATGGGTACCTTAGTAAATACCTTAAGCTAGGGTTTACCGGTATTTCCGGCTGCGGCTTTTAAAACTTCTTTTTTTAAGGTGCAAAACCTATAGGGGTACGGGGTTTCGGCTGCTTGGTACTGGGCTGTTTCTTTTTTAGCGTAGCTGGGATGGCGGGTGGATCTCGGAATTTTTTTATGTCGGAATCCCATATAGGTGAACGAAAAGTCGGACATAATGGATAACTACCAAAGGTTTTGGCGTTGGTACCGAATATGCTACGATACCTATAAAGCTAATTTCTGTATGTAGTGATTTGTTCGTTGTAGGTTTGCGAATAAGGGCGGATTTTTTTTTCGCTTAATATTATAAAGATAATGTTTATATAATGTATACCGTAAAAAGTTTTACGGTTTTATAATCCTAATCGGGACCATAAAATAACCATATTTTTGGTACTATCCATATTATGCAAATTATTATTGTTTATAAACTTCCGGAAACGATTAACGGCCCGAGTTATACGTTTTTCTAAATAGAATACGGTAACTGAATTTATAATATAAAAAATGCTTGCTTTACGATTTTAAAAAGCTATTATTTAATAGTTTATAATTTTTGATTCGTTAACTTTACGGCTATATTTTAATATAATAAAAAAAACAAATAATGTTATATACCATTTTATAATTTTGTCTTCCGGTGGTAAGAATTAGCTTTAGATGTTGTTAATATATATAAATACGTTTTTTATTAATATTTTATAAGGTATATATACGTAATTAATACCTTTAAATATTTATTTAAATACGATTCCGATATTATTATAAATAAAATATGCGTTAAGAATTATATAACGATAAGCAAACCACGCTTTTATATATATATTAATAAACCTTATTTTATTAAGGCCTTAAAATATTATAATTTTATCGAATATTTATCTGGAAATATAAAAAAATAACTTGTTAACTAGTATAAAGTTTAAAGGGATAATATATATAACTATAAGGGAAGTAAGGAAAATGGCGCCGTAGTTAATATAGCTTATATCGAACGTTAACCTAATGGTATTTATATTATTATATATATTCCAATCTTTTGCTAGGTCGCCATATTACGCTAAAACGCAACTATTATACTCCGCTTTATTAAACGGCAATAATTCCATTATGGTAACTGTATAATATTAGGTATTATCGTAAAAGCATTTATAAATAGCAAATCTAGGGATATAATAAGTTTATCGGTAATACTTTTAACTAATCAAAACGGGAAATAATAGCTTAGGGTATAGAATATAATAAACGGATAAAGTTTGTATTCTAAATAATATCCGAAGGGGATTATTAATATTAAGAAAAGATATAACGTACCACACGGGCGAGCTGTACACACGGGCGAGCTGTACACTTTTTTCACCATTTTAACTATTCAACTTTAATTACTCATTTCTTAATAACCATAATATGGAACGACTTACAAAAGAAGCGAAAATGAACCTAGCTATTCAGGTTAAAAAGTAAAATCCGAAACTTAATTATAAAAAGCTTAATTTTATTTATAACGTTTTATTTATTACCTTAAAAACGCGAATTAACGGCAAACCCGCCCGAACCGATATTATTCTTAATTCGCGAAAATTAACGCCAACCGAAGAAAAATCGATTATCGAAAGAATTCTTAACCTAAATACGCGAACGTTTTTTATTCGGCTTTAATATATTAAAGATATGGCGAATTTGCTACTTAGCCAGCGCGCCGTAAAACGCGTCGGGGTTAATTAGGCGTTAACTTTTGTACGACGGCAAAAAAAACTTAAAACGCGTTTAAATCGAAAAATCGATTATTAAAAAGTATTATGCGAAAATTTAAAGGTATTTCGTAAGTGGTTTAAATTAGTTCGAGTTATAATCGTAAAATACGGTATCGTAAAAAAAGATATTTATAACTTCGACGAAACGGGCTTTTTAATAAGGCTTTTAATGGTATACGGTATAATAATTACAAACGCCGAAAAACGTAAAAACCTTAGATAAATATAATAAGGTAATCGGGAATAAATTATAATTATATAAGTTATTAATTCGTAAGGTTAGGCTATACCGCCATTTATTATTTTAATAAGGAAAATTTACCTTGCTTTCTAGTATTACGATAACCTATTATTAACTTATTAAAAGATCGGTATTAATTTTAATAATTAAATAATTAACGAATTAAGTTTAAAATAAATCCAACATTTCGATAAATATACTTAAACGCGTACGAAAAGAACCAAACGTTTTTTTATCCTTAACGGTTACAAAGTTATTATTCGATCGAATTCGAAAAATATTACGCGAATAACGATATTATTACTTTTTGCATACCCGCGCATCTTTTTTATTAGCTTTAACTTTTTAATTTATTTTGCTTTTTTATTTTAAAACGCGCTTATTCGTTTTATATTAAAGGTTTAATACGACGTTATCATACTTATATTACGAAAGAAGATTTCCTCGCCGGTTTTTACGACGCGTTTAAAGCTATTATAACGTCCCATAATATTAAATCCGGATTTGTAAAAACTGAACTTGTTTTATTCGATCTTAATAACGTTTTTTCCGAATTGGACGTTCCTCCGGTTATGTTTATACCGACGGTTTCGCCGTTTATTTCCGCCGGTTCCATTCTTTTTTTTCCTGCAAAAACCCTTAAAAATATCCGTAAAATAACGAAATAAGGACGTTACTTATAAAAAAAGATTAAAAATCATTAAGGTAGCTCGCCGACAAAAATGGTAAAATCGGTTAATCTTTTAATAAAAAGTAATATATTGCTTTTGTACGAAGTAACTTTTCTTCGGAAAAAAACCGCCTAATTATACAAAATTAACCATCTTTTTAACAAACGCCGAAGGACCAAAAATAAACGTTTTTAAAAAGGAGAAATACTTATTATATAAAAGGGATAAACTTTTCTGGCCGAAAAAAAGGGGGTAATAAAAAATTGCAGCTAATAACGGTTAAGGGTAATCGTTATAAAAGGGTTAAAACGAAGGAACGGAAATATGGCGTTTACGGCAAGCCCGGACATAATACGCGTATTTGTGAAAAAGCTGTAAATACGTTTAGCGACGGAGAATCCGATTAGTTTGAATTAATTTATCGCGTTATAGTTGTTTTATTTGGATTTGTTGTTATGGAATGCCATAAAAGTGTACAGCTCGCCCGTGTGTACAGCTCGCCCGTGTGGTACGTTATAACGTTTTATAATATATAAATAAAGCTTATGGATAATTTACAGGTTATAAAAAAATCCGAAAATAATATATATAATTAGGATTAATATGCATATAAAATTTAAGATTATGTAATTATAGGTATATAAATGGTTAGGTTTATATAGGTTATTAAGTATTAACTTAAAAATTAACGTTATTTTTTTTTATAACGAAGTAATAATATATAAGGAAGGAATTAATAAACGTATATAAATTATATAAAATTTTTCTTTTATTACGAACTGCTTAAGGTAATTTATAGATTTTTTTTACTTAAATGCATACCGAATATAAATGCTATAATTATTTAATATATAATTAATACCATTTATTTTAATATAACTTATCTTTATTTTATATACCTTTTTATATTTTCCCATATTATAATAGGTAAAATTAACGTATTTATATTATTTAATATTTAAAATACTTATCCTAAAATATACCTTTATACTTTTTATAATGTTATAAAATATAAATGATCTGAGTAATATATTAAAGGCTTTTTTTAAAAATCCTAACGATAATGCACCTTAAATATATCCGGCGAATTTTAAACTTTTTACCAAGCATGTTAAATTCGTTAATAATGTTACTAAAAAATAACTTTAAGGACGGATAATAAAATCCCAAATTAATAAACAGCTAAAACTATTATTAGAATAACCTGCGATATAGCATAACTTAAGGCCTCGTTTTAATTAAAGCAATTTCGTATTAATTAAATAATATTCGACCGTTTTAAAATTTAAAACGTACCTTATAAAAAGCGTATATTATGCGTAACCAATTTTAGATATTAGGTTTATGCCATAAGGTTATATTAATTTGAGGGAAAATTAAAAGATTATAAATACCTTACGTTTTAACGTTAAGTCGACCGCATGCTAATTAGGTAAATCTTACGATTAATAATGATTTTTGAACTTAATAATATCGTAAAAGGTTTATATTATAAATAAGACTTTTTATCCTTATAAGGTTTGGTACTTGTATAAACGTTAAATGCTAATACTGCCGTTCGGAACATTTCAAGGAATAACGCTTAATAAAATAAGATTTACGTTATAGCGGATTATACGGGCCTTATAAGTTATTAAATTATAAGTTTAATTAAAGATAACCGATTAATTACGACTTTCGTAATTTAACGGAAAAAATACATAAACCGAATACCTTATAAACGATACGAGAAAAGGTTTATAACTTTATAAACCGGACCAATTAATTAGAAGGTACATATTATATGGCCGTTTTATGGATGCTATAGTTTACGGGGTTATACGGATAACAAGTATGCAAACTATATATAAAAACGCGGCGAAAAATGTTTATACGCGGTCCTAAAATATAAGACATTATTATATAGCCCGAATAAAGATTTCCAGGGAAACTTAAACCCGGATATAACGCTTAAAACGAAAATAATCCTAGGTTTTATTAATATGGATAAGGTTATTAATATATAGGTTATAATAACGTTCGAATAAAAGTAGGGATAAAGGTAGAAATTATAGAAAATACGTAAAAATGTTAATTAATAAGTTAATTATATACGAAATATATAAAATAATATAAGATTATGCGATATATTTAGTTATAAATAATACGATATTATTAATACGTCAGTTTATTTTAATACGAAAAACTTATATAATATTATTATAAATAAAACCTTCGAATTAAACGGCTTTAATTAAAATTATACGGAATAATAAATTATATTAATATTAAAATTAAATCTTTACATAAATTATAATAAGATATAAAAATAGTAAAGAAATAAAGAATTATATTAACGGTTCGTTTTCGTTTAATAAATCCTTACTTTATTTATCCGACGATAATATAAAGAACGACGGATAATCTTAATTAAGATTATTTACCGAATCATTTATAATTTATACTATAAGATTATAACCTTTTTCCGTATACAAAATATTACGGTTATCCGAAATTAAATTATCCCTAACGAATTCCGTATTAAAAGCTACGCGGGCAGTTACGTTAAAGTTATTTATAAGTTAATTTTTATCCTTTATTGTATTTAACCAGTTAAGCTTACTTTCGTCGTTAATAAAAGGTACGGTATCGTTAAAATCGACAAACTTAACTTTCATAACTTTCCGGCCCGCGGCTAAAATATCTTCGGATTTCCAGCCATTTTTTTTAACCCGAGATGGATGTTTTTTAATAAGCTAGAAATTATAAAACAAAAAGTGTAAACGTTCGAGGATTTCCGTACGGAAGTTTCGAATAATATGGCGCTTATTTCGCGAAAAAGCATAACGCGTATGGAATTCGCGCTAAAGGAAAATACGGTACCTAACCAAAAACGAATTTCGGAAAAAAATAATATTAACGTTATGTATATTATTTTTCGATCGGCGGAGTTCGCCAATAAGCCATAAGTTATAATATTCGCCCTTTCGATTAAATACTTTTCATATTTTTTCCCTGGATTTTATAAAAGTTAAATTTAATACTAAGATCAAATCCTTAAATACGCGATTTAATATTACAAAACGTAATATTTAATCGAAATAAAATATTTTTTTACCGTAATTAATTTAACCGGCCCTATAAAAAAAGACCGATAATATCGGTATTAACCGTTTAATATAATTAACGTCGCTATAACATATAGCATATAAAAGGTATAAATAAATTTAAGTTTCTTAAAAAAAACGGTAATAACTTCGGAATTCTTTATAGACAAAAATTATATCGTTTAACGATTAATTATTATTAATAATTAAGTCGAAAAAGTCGTTAACTTACGGAATATTATCCGTATTAAAAATATGATTAGCTTTATAATTAACCGATAAAAAAACTTTTTTTAAAACGTTTTAATTAAGATTACGTTATTTAAAAAGTAATATATATAAATTATATTCCCGAATTAAAAGATAAAATACTTACAAATTATCCGTTAAATTATTTATATTATTAAATAATGTATTATTAATAAATAACGATAAAAGATTTTCGTTAAATAAACCTTTATTTATTAATGCGTCTTAATTAAGACCCTGCGATATTTCCTTTATTTATTTAACGCGATTAAGATATTTCGAAACTATATTATACGCGATAGTCTCGAATTTAGCGACGGTTAACCGGGAACATATATATTTAATAAATTCGGTAAGTTAAACTTTCGAAGAAAGATTTTTAATCGATTTATTTTTAATAATTCCGCATACGTTAAATACTTTTTTTACGAACGGTTCGTATCGGACGTATAATTCTTATAAAAATAACGTAAATATGCGAACATTATATATATAAAGGATAAAAAACTTAAAAAAGAAAAATTTTAACGATTTTTAATATAATTACGGTATTTTTTTTAAAAATTAACGATCCGCTTTTAAGGTTATTTACATTATATACGTCCCGTTAATATTGTCAGGCTAATAAGTACGTATAAATATAAGCAGGAAGTTTAGTTATATATGAAGTAAAGTAAAAACGGAAAAAAGCTATTATTTCTTATTATATGGATCGGCTGCTTCGGTTTGACTGGCCTGTATTTTCCGGATATAACTGGTTGTCTTTTAATTTCCGTAAATAAGATAAAAGTAATTCGAAAACCGATAAGATTATTTTTTTTTAAAACCGTATATTTTTTAAAAAGTTTGTTAATAAACGTTATAAATACCCTCGATAATATTTTCGTTTTAATTAATTATACCTAATAAAATCGAACGGCGCTTATTATACGGCAAACGCTTTAATTTAGGAAAGCTTAAAAACTTTTGCTTATTTCGTTTATAAAACGTATTAATAAAAGTAGGAAATAAATTCCGGATAATATTAATTACGAATTAACGGAAAGTATTTGGTAATACTAAATATTATTATAACGTTTCGTAAAACCATTTTATTTTATAATATTAATTAAGATGGAACATAAATTATTTTAACCCTTTTTTAAAAATACGGTTATAACGACGGATAAAGGCGGTAATAAGGTTCCGTATAACGGAACCGTATCGAAACGTTATATTACGAATATGGTTTTAAATATTAAAGTTATCGTATTAAAACATAATATTATTTTGTTATACCTGGTTATAAAGTTTAATTTATTTTAATTAAAACGGTATTATTATGAAAAAAATAACGTAATTATTTTTGTTACCTTTAATAACCGGGTTACGTTTTTGTTTAACATAATATAACTTTCGTAAATACTTAACCCTTTTAATATATCGATTTTATTTCGTAATAAACCCGAAGATAATAAAAACCTGCTTAATAAATAGGGTAAATAATTATTATTAATTTTGGAAACGATCTTAATTATGATAATTAGGACCATAAAAAAAATGCGTAAAAACGTCCGGATCGTTATTATTACGAAACCGTTTCGCTTTCGGCTTTGTATTATATAACTGCCACTTTTTCTTTAGGTATACAACTATTTGATTTAAAAGTTTAAATTAATTAAAAGCTAGCGTATTCATAAACCGTTAACCTTTATCTAAGGTAATATAAATCATTTTAATATCGAATAATAAATCATCCGGCAAGCGGCGGAATCCAGGCTTTTTTATAAAAACTATAAGTTTCCCGTATAACGTATTATAATATTTGCTTATAATAAGGTCCTAATTAGTAAAAGTAATAAACTTTTGCTAACTTTCGCATATTAACAACTTATCCTATATTCGTTTTTCTTTTAATACGTTAATTAACCGATTAATTCGAATAGTCGAACTGGAAGCTTTGCTTAAATCCTCGCAAAAAATCCAATTACGGATAAAATTTTCAAACGTTAAATTCGTTTTTCGGTATTGTTGCCAGAAATTGATTATACGCGTACGTGTATTCTGTTTTAAAGGCATGGTTCGATAAAACTGGGAGAATTCGGATTCGTCGTATTTTAAAAAGGGGGATAATAACGCGACGTGTTCGGGCTGTAGCTAATGGACGCGCTGGTATTTAAAAGTGGCAAAAGGGTCCTAATTAAGACCATTACGGTACTGATAATAAATTATGATAAAAAGATTCGTATAAATATATATATAATTATAAGAAATATCTTGTTATTAAGATATTGCAAAATTTCGTTTTTCTTAATCATAAAATATACAGAACGAATCTCTCTTTCGCATATCATGAACTCAGGCCTCGCTGGCTCGTTACGGAGATTTGGGGTTTGATTGGTTGATTTTTAGCGTCATGGAGCGGTACTTAAGTGACTTCGAAGAAAATAGAGAACGAGCCAGGGAGGCCTGAGCTAGCTGAGGTAACTTAAACCTCGCACAGTTACAGCAAAAAAAAAAAAAAAAAACCTGCTAATGTTTAGGCTCCTCCGGTAATAAACCTTACCAACGGAAAGGCCGCCAACCGACTTCAACCCGATATTGCGACTTTAGCTATTTCCTTCTGACTTAACAAAATGGAACGATAAGTTTAGGTTAACAAATAAGTTATTAAAACCCTAACTAAATACCTGAATTCGTTCGTTAAAGATTATAAAGGTAATCACCAGACGGATCATAGGACAAAAGCAAGATTTCTTATCGAAATGTTTGTTGGCCATCTTAATACGGCGGTTTTCTCGACTTCTAACGGGACGATTTACGCCCCTATACGGCTGCGAAGCTTGCAGCCAACCAGTTCGGAAACGAAAGATAAGCAAGTCTCCTGGGCTAATAAAACCAAATCGGGGCACAGCTCCAACCTAAGTGGCGGTGCAAAAATCGCCAAATCGACTACTAAAACCATATGAGACCCTGACATCACACACTGAAGCATATATTGGCTGAAGAAGAAGGAATTGTCAGATATAGGGGACATCAGTTGTGTTGTTGTATTAGGTCAGTTGCAGGTGCTGTTGCACTCATACAACTTTAAGTAGCTTAGCTCCGGAGCACGTATGGGCCGATCAGTAGGTGACCTTTCCGTATATGGGGTGCGCTACGCACCCCCCAGCTAGCTGACACACCCCCTCAACGCCTTGAAGCATTCACGGCGTT
>QJNU01000573.1:0-48209 GCA_004154915.1 Monosporascus ibericus
CACTCATACAACTTTAAGTAGCTTAGCTCCGGAACACATATGGGCCGATCAGTAGGTGACCTTTCCGTATATGGGGTACGCTACGCACCCCCCAGCTAGCTGACATACCCCCTCAACGCCTTAAAGCATTTACGGCGTTAATCACCGCATTTCATTACTCCCTAAAGCCATAGCTATCCATTCCTGTCAGATATAGGGGACATCAGTTGTGTTCTTCTGTTAGGCCAGTTGCAGGTGCTGTTGCACGCATACAACTTTAAGTAACTTAGCTCCGGAACACATATGGGCCGATCAGTAAGTGACCTTTCCGTATATGGGGTGCGCTACGCACCCCCCAGCTAGCTGACACACCCCCTCAACGCCTTAAAGTATTCACGGCGTTAATCATTACACTTCATCACTTTCTAAAGCCACAGCTGTCCATTCCACCTCTCTTCCGGCGATTAAATCCTCCTGATCAGCTAATTCCTTATCTGAAATAACCCTTAAAACTTTCCTCCGCTGGTCCAAGGCTTCTGTGATATCTATTAATCCTAGCTGCTTTTTGAAATACCTAAAGGTTTCTCGTAATAGGGCTTTAGTTAATTTATCAGCCAGCATGTTACCCGTAGGTATATAATCCACTCTGATCAGGTCCCTCTTTGCTGCCTCTCGCAGCCAGTAATTATATATATCCACGTGCCGTAACTTTGTCTGTAAGAGGGCGACGTCGGCGTTAATCAGCCGTATCGTTTATTAATTATCGCATTACATATTTAACGGTCCTATATCCAGGCCAATTTTCAATTCCTTAATTAATCGAAAGGTAAATAAGGGTTTTTTTATAACCTACGTAAGGAATATCAATTCCGCTTCGGTTATAAAAGTAGTTACTATATTTTGCTTATTTACCCGCCATTTTATTATTTTTCCGAATAACTTTATAACGTAAGTTTAAGAGCTTTTTCGGTCGATCGAATTATCCGTAAAAAAGGCGTCGTTTTAGGTATCCATTAAATCTTTGCCACCGAACTATAGCATTAACGTCTTAATACCGATTAGGTACAGTATGACGCGATTAACTGCTTTATGATATACGTTACTAAGGTTTATGTTAAAACGGGTAAATCGGGATATTATAAAGGATATATCAGGTCGCGTATTAACTGCAACGTATAAAATGGAACCGATCTTTTTTTGGTATCTGTTAACTAAACCTGGATGGGCCAGATTAGGATTCGGCAATAGCTCGACGTTAATTATTAGCGTTTTTAAAAGATTATTTAAGCTTTTTTTGGGAATTAGGTTAACCAGTTTGTTTATAAAGTCGGATTAAGATAACTAGATTTTTTTGTTAGGTTTGTCTCTAATTATTTCGATCCCGAAAAACCATTATAAGTTCTCGCCACCTGTAAAGGTATATCGTTCCTATATCTGCTGGATTAATTGATTAACAAAATCCTAATATTTTTTGCTATACGTAACGACTATGTCGTCGACGTAAAAGAATAAAAGCACCCCTTAACGAAAAAAATAACATAGTTCGTAAGGAACGGGGTTAAATCCTAAATCCTTAAGCGTATTAGTAAAATCCTTTTATTAAAATAAAGGAGATTTTTTTAATCCGTATAATGCCTTCCTAATTAAAAGTATTTTACCACGTTATAAGTATCTTAAAAATGTTTTTATATATATTTCGTAAGGTAAGTTCGCGTTAACAAAGGCGTTTATAACGTTATATTGCTTAAGTTTTAGGTTAAACTTAACTGCGATAGCGATTAAAATTTGAAACGACCTTTTAGCTAACGTGGATGCGTATATATTCCTATAAGCGTTTTTAAGCTGTTAATCGCCTCGTATAACGAAACGGGCCTTATATTTTTAGAACCAGCCATACTTATCGAACTTATAAACGTATACCTATATGCACTTTAGGACCTATTTCCCTTTAATAAAGAACTGATTAATAACCTTCCAGGACTTTATTTTCTTGTAACTTTGTAAGTAAGCTAATTCGGCGTTACGAAATATCTTCCCTAACGGGTATATACTTAACTTTTTATGGCCTCGTAACGGTGGCGGCAAATCTTACCTATGTACCCGGCCTTGCAACCTGAATAACGCTTTTATTTTTAATATATTAAAACCTTTCCGATTAGGGTGGTACGTATTTCGGGTTTTTATTTTCCTTAAATTTCCGCAACTTACCGGCCGATTATTGATCGTATTAACAAAATGGGTTAAACGTTTTACGTTAAACGCGGCCTTCCATACTTTATAATCGTACCGATAACCATCCTTTTAATACGGAACGTACGGGAAGCTTACGTCTTTAACCCGTAAGGTACCTTCGTTTTTTACCGTTATTCTGGGTTAAACAGCGTAACAAAAACTTAGGGCTACCTTTATTTTTTCCGTCGGCGTAATAATCGTAATAATTATTAAGGCAGACGTTAATGGTAATAATGGTTTAAGGGACGGAAATAATTCGAACATAACGGTCGTATAAAAATAATTAATCCTTTACGAATAGGTTTATTTTTCCCCATCCCGCGCGTTAATTACGTTAATGCCACTTTAAAACCAGCCCTTCTGGCCAGCCGGTAACTAAATTATTCCGTTCAGGTTTTTATTTTCTTCTTATATATATATTGGGTAATTATTAGCCTGATCAGGTATAATAACCTATCGGAATAGATTTTATAATTTATTTTCGGTAACGTAAAACAGGTTATCCTTAAGGTCCTTAATATTACCGGAAAAGGTAACCTTTTCGTTAAATTAAACGTTTCGGATGGTAATAACTTTATTCGTTAATAGGTTCCAAATCTCGTAGATATTTGTTAATTGGTAACCGACGAGGAAGCTTATTTATATTTTAAGATTTAACTTTTAAAATCTTTATTTTTTCTTTATGGCGGTAATCGTTATAACGTAGGCTATATAGCCATAAGCTCGAAAATAGGCCTATTAAGGCTTCCGATTAAGCATTATAACGCCGTTTCTATACGCCAGGTAAGTATAGTAAACCTTATATGGGGTTTGCTAAAAGAAAACATATTTAGGGGTACGGTTATATAAATATACTGCCGCTTTAAAGATATACACGATTAGGAACGTAGGTAACTTAACGTTATTTCGTATCGCAATCGTTTTTTTCTTAATTATACCCCTTAAGCGCTTTATACCTCCGTTTTAAGCCTGGGTATGTGGTGCTAAAGGCTTAAGTTTAATACTAAAAGGAGGCGATTAAAACATATCCCGAAGTTGGTAATTTTTTAAGATCTCGTTATCGTATTCGATCACCTATGGGAAAACCTTGTCCTGGTTTTTTAGGATTCCTAAAAGGTATCGAAACGTTATAATTAATATATTTTATTCCCGGTTTTTTAGGTAAATATCCTAAATAAAACTTAAGTATTTATCGGTAGCAAACATAACGTATTTATATCCTTTAGGGTTTTTTTCGAAGTTAATAAAATCGATGGCGATTTTTTATCCTGATCGGGATGCTCCTTTTCGAGGTTTACGACGTATTTGTTTCTTTGCCTTCGCCTTACCGCATACTTAATATTCGATTATTATAAAACCCTTTAATCGGATTTCCTTGGTATAAGAATACAGCTAGGCGATTATTTTGGGGCCTGGATGGCTTAATCGCAGGTGCCACATGGTACCGTTACCTATACGCGGCGGTTTCTTTATCTATAAGTTAATGTTTCGTTTATAGGTAGCAAGGGTTACATAAGGTATTATTACGTTGATATTTTTAATAACGAACTAATTAAACTTGTTTGTTAACGTAGCAACAACCTGATTATACTTATTTCGAATGCAGTTATTAATTTTTCGGTTATCCTATTAATAACCTTTTTTTCGGAGCTGTCGGAATGATATTAGGTTATATGCGAATTTTTCGTAATAGGCCACGTCGTATAACCGTAACGTTCTCGTACTATTAGGACTTTAAAGTAACATATTAACCTTTCCGTACCTTTTGATTGGGACGAAGTTGTTACTTACATATATTCCGTTACCTTATATGGTTAGTCTGTAATTTAGGAACCTGCTGATAAGGTTAAAGATGTATATCGTAAACCCTAAGTTTAAAATGGATGAATTCTTTAAGGGGTAAGACGAAACGTTTATAGCGTTACGTTGATTAGTAATTAGGAAGCACGCTAGGATTTGTCTTATTCCCTTTAGGAGTTAATCCGTTTCTGTAGTTAGCTTTTCCATGGTTTTTGATAAATGGTTAACCTTTTTTTTTAAAGATTAATTAAAAGTAATGCGGTTTCGGATTAGCTTTAACACTGTTTTTCCGGGCTTAAATTTTGCTGGAGCTTTGTTAGGGAATGCATAAAAGTATTAGGGTAGCCTGTAATTAGGGCTTAGGCAGGCTTTGTAGCGAATGCCTTGATCGTTTAATTCGTAACGTTTTCGTTTGGTGTTTCGGTCCGTATGGGAACCTCCCCGATTACCTCGTTTCGGTTCTCGTCCAGGGGCCCTACCTTGCGGTTAAGGGTTAGATGGCTTGGTTTCTTTTTAATCAGGATGATCCTGATTAGACTGGTCCGTGGGGGTCCCGTGGAGGGTTGGAAACGTTACCTTGATGTTTTTTAATATAGATGGTGGATTAATCATAACCTAATAATCCAGAAGGCCAGTAGCCACTTTTTGATAGCTGATCGTTCCTCGATTAATATTATTTTTTTTTATGATCATGAATAAATTTGACTAGCCCGGTATAATAGGTGTTACTGTTATGCATAATTGATTCGCCCAGATTACCGGCATTAATGTTTCGGGGATGCCGTAACGCTACTTTTGGGCCATAATTTCCTGCTATCTTGCTATCCATTCGTCAAATTTTTTAATCGACTTTGCAACCTGCTTTAATCGTTTTTCGTATTCGCGTTTGGTATTTATAAGTAGCCGACTGTCGTATACCTTTCCGGATTTTTTTAATTTTGCATATTACCCTTTTAAACTATCGTTTGCGTTTAAGCAGGTCTGCTTGATCGATAGGGATATTGTATTTAGGACCTATTTTATAAGGTCGTTATAATTTTTTCGGAAAGTTTTGTATTCCCGGTTTTTATAGGTGTAAATAAACCATTCCTGATTATATAATTGTCGCCCTTCGGTTGTTATCTCGTATAAAGAGGTTGGAGTCCCTGTCGGATCGGTTTCCTTTTATATGGTCGATATAGTGGCTGGGGTTGCGTTACGCGTCTGGATTCGATTTCGTTTTTTCGGATAATTCGTTACGTCGGGCTTTTTAGGTTTGACGGGTTACGGATGGTCCTGATCAGGGTTGATATATTCCCATAGATCGTATTCTTTCGCCTTAGTTTTGAATTTATCCTTAAAATTGTCCCAGTCCTTTAGGCCCGTATATAGGATGTTCGACGACGATAAGGTAGTTATTATAATTGATTCGGTAATGATAATATTGATGTACAGCTTATATCGTTTCAGTAACAGCTGATTAATTGATGATTTTCTCGAATTGAGCGAATAAGACTTTTAATTGTCAGATATAGGGGATATTAGTTATGTTCTTCTGTTAGGCCAGTTGCAGGTGCTGTTGCACGTATACAACTTTAAGTAACTTAGCTCCGGAACACATATGGGCCGATTAGTAAGTGACCTTTCCGTATATGGGGTGCGCTACGCACCCCCCAGCTAGCTAACAATTCCACCTTTCCTCCGGCGATTAAATCTTCCTAATTAACTAATTTTTTATTTAAAATAACCTTTAAAACTTTCCTTTATTAATTTAAAGCTTTAATAATATTTATTAATTTTAATTATTTTTTAAAATATTTAAAAACTTTTCGTAATAAGATTTTAATTAATTTATCCGTTAATATATTATTTATAAAACGTACCACATAATTGAACGGACCAAACAATTAAACGGACCGGTTTTTGGCACCTCGTAACAACAAATTCAAATAATTTAACAATAACATATCGCATTAATTAAAATTAATCGGATTCTTCTTCGCTAGACGTATCTATAACTTCTTCACAAGTACGCGCATTATGTCCGGGCTTGCCGCAGACGCTACACTTCCGTTCCTTGGTTTCAACCCTTTTACGACAATCCTTTCCAGTTATTGTTAGCTGCATTTTTTTACCACCCCCTTCCTTTTCGGTTAAAAAAGCTTATCCTTTTTGTATAATAAATATTCCTCCTTTTTAAAAACGTTTGTTTTTAATTTTGCAACGTTTATTAAGGACGTAATTAATTTCGCATAATTAGGTAACCTTTTGTTTCAGAAAAGCAACTTTATGCCAAAGCATTAAATAACTTTTGGCCAATAAATCAACCGATTTAACGATTCTTATCGGCGAACTACCCTAATAATTTCTGATCCTCCTTTATAAATAACGTCCTTATTTTATTACTTTACGGATATTTATAAAGGTTTTCGCAAAAGGCGAAAAATTAAAACCGGCAAAGGTAAACGGGAAAACGGTTAATATAAATATAACTAAAGAAATTTCCAAGTCAGATAAAACGTTATTAAGATCGAATAAAATAAGTCCAGCTTTGGCAAATCCTGATTTGATATTATCGGACGTTATGGCAGCTTTAAATGCATCGTAAAAACCGGCAAGAAAATCTTTTTTCGCGATATAAGTATAATAACGTCGTATTAAACCTTCGATATAAAACGAATAAACGCGCTTTAAAACGGAAAAGCAGGATACGTCGAAAAGTTAAAGCCGATAAAAAAAATACGCGGGCATGCAAAATATAATAATACCGTAATTCGCGCAATATTTTTCGAATTCGATTAAATAATAACTTTCGTAACCGTTAAAAATAAGAAAACGTTTAATTCCTTTCGTATACGTTCGTATATACTTATTAAAGTATTAAATTTATTCTAAACTTAATTCGTTCGTTATTTAACTATTATAACTTATATTAACCTTTTAATCGGTTAATAATAAATTATCGTAATACCAGGAACTAAAGTAGGTTTTCCTTACCAATATAATAAATAACGGCAAAACCTAACCTTACGAATTAATAGCCTAAATAATTATAATTTATTTCCGATTCCTTTATTACGCCTATTTAAATCTTCCACGTTTTTTAGCACTTATAATTACCATACCGGATACCATTAAAAGCCCTATTAAAAAGCCCGTCTCGTCGAAATTATAAATATCCTTTTTTGCGATGCCGTACTTTACGATTATAACCCGAACGAATTCGAACTATTTGCGAAATACCTCTGGATCTTCGTACCGTATCCGTTAATAATCGATTTTTCGATTTAAACGCATTTTAAGTTTTTTTTGCCATCTAATAAAGTTCGACGCCCAATTAACTCCGACGCACGTCGTAACCCGTTAGGCCAGTAATAGATTCGCCATATCTTCAACGTATTAAAGCCGGACAAAAAACGCTCGCGTATCTAAGTCAAGGATTCTTTCGATAATGGATTTTTCTTCGGTCGGCGTTAATATTTGCCTAAGATAAATAATATCGGTTCGGGCGCGTCGACCGTTATATCGGGCCTTTAAGATCGTTTTGGCAACTTTATATATAGAACTAAATATCGCATAACTAAGTTTCGAGTTTCGTTTCTTAGCCTAAATAGCTAAGTTCATTTTCGCTTTTTAGTAAGTCGTTCCATATTGTTGGTATTAAGGAATGGGCAATTAAAGTTGGGTAGTTGGGATGTTCGCAAAATTGGTCCGCTTAATTATTTGGTCCGTTTAATTATGTGGTACGTAACGTATAATTTATTTTAATTAAATATGTTTTTATTATTTTTCGTAATTAATAATTATATATATTTACGTACCGTAATTTTATTTATAAAAAAATAACGTTAATATTAATTAACCGTATTATTTATTAATTATCGTATTATATATTTAATGGTTTTATATTTAAATTAATTTTTAATTTTTTAATTAATTAATTTTTTCTTTTTATAATTTATATAAAAAATAATAATTTTATTTCGGTTATAAAAATAATTATTATATTTTATTTATTCGTTTATTATTTTATTAATTTTTTAAATAATTTTATAATATAAATTTAAAAACTTTTTCGATTAATTAAATTATTTATAAAAAAAACGTTATTTTAAATATTTATTAAATTTTTATTACCGAATTATAACGTTAATATTTTAATATCGATTAAATATAATATAATTTTATTAATAACGTTATAATATACGTTATTAAAATTTTAATTAAATTATATAAATCGGGATATTATATAAAATATATTAAATTACGTATTAATTATAATATATAAAATAAAATTTTCTTTTTTAATATTTATTAATTAAATTTAAATAAATTAAATTAAAATTTAATAATAATTTTATATTTATTATTAATATTTTTAAAAATTGTTTTAAACTTTTTTTAATAATGAAATTATTTAAACCTTTTTTTAATAATTAAATTAATTCATTTCTTTATAAAATTAAATTAACATAAAGTTTTTTTTATTAAATTTAATTTTAATTATTTCAATTTTAAAAAATTATTATAAATTTTCGTTATTTATAAAAATATATTATTTTTATATTTATTAAATCAATTAATTAATAAAAAATTAATATTTTTTATTATACGTAATAATTATATTATTAACGTAAAAAAATAAAAATACCTTTTAATAAAAAAAATAACATAATTTATAAAAAACGAAATTAAATTTTGAATTTTTAAATATATTAATAAAATCTTTTTATTAAAAAAAAAGGGTTTTTTTTTAATTTATATAATACCTTTTTAATTAAAAATATCTTATTACGTTATAAATATTTTAAAAACGTTTTTATATATATTTTATAAAATAAATTTACGTTAACGAAAACGTTTATAACGTTATATTATTTAAATTTTAAATTATTATAAATACGTATATATTTTTATAAACGTTTTTAAATTATTAATCATTTTATATAACGAAACGGATTTTATATTTTTAAAATTAACTATATTTATCGAACTTATAAACGTATATTTATATATATTTTAAAATTTATTTCCTTTTAATTAAAAATTAATTAATAACTTTTTAAAATTTTATTTTTTTATAATTTTATAAATAAGTTAATTCGGTTTTACGAAATATTTTTTTAACGGATATATATTTAACTTTTTATAGTTTTATAACGGTAGCGGTAAACTTTACTTATATACCCGGTTTTATAACTTAAATAATATTTTTTATTTTAATAAATTAAAGATTTTCCGATTAAAATAATACGTATTTCAAATTTTTATTTTCCTTAAATCTCCGTAACTTACCGGCCGGTTATTACGTATATTTATAAATTAAATTATTTATTTTATATTAAATACGGTTTTTTATATTTTATGGTTAACTTTAATAATATTATTATAATACGGAATATACGGAAAATTTATATTTATAATTTATAAAGTATTTTAGTTTTTTACCGTTATTTTAAGTTAAATAATATAATAAAAACTTAAGGTTACCTTTATTTTCTTTGCCGGCATAATAATTATAATAATTATTAAGGTAAACGTTAATAACGGTAATAATTTAAAAAACGGAAATAGTTCGAATATAACGGTTATATAAAGGTAATCAGTTTTTTGCAAATAAGTTTTTTTTTTTTTATTCCGTACGTTTTTTTAAACGTTAATATTATTTTAAAGTTAAGCTTTTTATCTAGCCGGTAATTAAATTATTCCGTTTAAGTCTTTATTTTCTTTATATATATATATAAGGTAATTATTAGCTTGATTAAGTATAATAACTTATTAGAATAAGTTTTATAATTCGTTTTTAATAAAGTAAAATAGGTTATTTTTAAGGTTTTTAATATTACCGGAAAAGGTAACTTTTTTATTAAATTAAACGTTTCGAATAATAATAATCTTATTAATAAATAAATTCCAAATTTCGTAGATATTCGTAAATCGATAATTAACAAAAAAGTTAATTTATACTTTAAGATTTAATTTTTAAAGTTTTTATTTTTTTATAACGGTAATTATTATAATATAAGCCTTATTGTTATAAGCTTAAAGGTAAACGTATTAAAACTTTTAATTAAATACTATAACGCCGTTTTTGGACGTTAAATAAATATAATAAACTTTATATAAAGTTTATTAAAAAATGTTTTAAAATACGGTTATATAAATATATTATTGCTTTAAAAATATATACGATTAAAAACGTTAGTAATTTAACGCCATTTTGTATCCTAATTACCTTTTTTTTTAATTATATCCTTTAAACGCTTTATATCTTTATTTTAAACTTAAGTATATAATATTAAAGGTTTAAGTTTAATATTAAAAAAAGGTAGTTAAAGCATATTTCGAAATTAATAATTTTTTAAGATTTCGTTATCGTATTTAATTACCTATAAAAAAACCTTATTTTAATTTTTTAAAACTTTTAAAAAATATTAAAATATTATAATTAATATATTTTACTTTCGATTTTTTAAATAAATATTCCAGATAAAACCTAAATATTTATCGGCAACAAACATAATATATTTATATCGTTTAAGGTTTTTTTCGAAGTTAATAAAATCGACGGCGATTTTTTAGCTTAATTAAAATATTCCCTTTTAAAGTTCGTAACGTATTTATCTTTTCGTTTTAACTTTATTATATATTTAATATTTAATTATTATAAAACCTTTTAATCGGATTCCCTTAACGTCTCACACGTATAAGCGAGGGACACGTATAAGCGAGGCACTTTTTCAGCCATTCCAACTACCTATCTTCAATCGTCCATTTCTTAATACCAACATTATGGAACGCCTTACAAAAAAAGCGAAAATAAACCTAGCCTTTCAGGTTAAAAAAAGAAACCCAAAATTTAATTATAGAAAACTTAGTTTTATTTATAAAGTTCCATATTTTACCTTATTATACCGTTCTAACGGTAAACGCGCCGGAGCCGATATTATCCCTTTTTTATAAAAATTAACGCCGACCGAAAAAAAATCGATTATCGACCGAATCCTCGATTTAAATACGTAAGCGTTTCCTATCCGGCTTTAATACGTTAAAAATATGGCCAATATACTGTTAACTCAGCGCGTTGCGGAACGCGTCGAAATTAACTGGGCGTCGAGCTTTATTCGACGGCAAAAGAAACTTAAAACGCGTTTAAATCGGAAAATCGATTATCAAAAAATATTATGCGAAAATCCAAAAATATTTCGCAAATGGTTTAAGCTTATTCGGGTTATAATCACAAAATACGGTATTACAGAAAAGGATATTTATAACTTTAACGAAACGGGCTTTTTAATAAAACTTTTAATAATATGTAATATGGTAATTATAAATACCGAAAAACGTAAAAAACTTAAATAAGCGTAATAAGGTAATCGGGAATAGGTTACAGTTATATAAATTGTTAATTCGCAAAGTTAAATTATATTGCCATTTATTATTTTAACGGGGAAAACCTATCTTGGTTCTTAATATCGCAATAACCCATTATTACTTAATTAAAAAATTAGGATTAATTATAATAATTAAACAACGAACGAATTAGGTTTAGAATAAATCCAGCATTTCGATAAACATATTCGAACGCGTACGAAAAAAACGAAACGCCTCCTTATCCTCGACAGCCACGAAAACCACCATTCGATAAAATTCGAAAAATACTACGCGAATAACGACATTATTACGCTTTACATACCTTCCTATTCTTCCTATCGGTTCCAACCTTTTAACGTATTTTACTTTTCCGTTTTAAAGCGCGTTTATTCGCTTTATATCGAAAGTTTAATACGACGTTACCATACCCATATTACGAAAGAAGATTTTCTCGCCGGTTTTTACGACGCGTTTAAAACTACCATAACGTCCGACAATATTAAAGCTGGATTTGCAAAAACTGGACTTGTTCTATTCGATCTTAATAACGTCCTTTCCGAATTAAAAATTCCTCCAGTTATACCTACGCCGACCGTCTCCCCGCTTACTTCCTTCGGTTCCATACGTTCCCCTCCCGCGAAAACCCTTCGAAATATCCAAAAAACAAAAAGATAAGAACGTTATTTGCAGAAAAAAATTAGGAATTACCAGGGAAGCTCGCCGACAAAATTAATTAAATCGGTTAATCTTTTGACAAAAAGTAACTTAATACTTTTGCACGAAAACGTTCTTCTTAAAGAAAAAACAGCCAAATTACGCGAAACCAACTATCTTTTTAGCAAACGTCGGAAAACTAAAAACAAACGTCTTCAAAAAAAAGGAACACTTATTATACAAAAAAAACAAATTCTTTTGGCCGAAAAAGAAAGGGGTAATAAAAAATTGCAACCAACAGCGGCTAAAGGTAATCGTCGCAAAAGGGTTAAAACGAAGGAACGGAAATATAGCGTCTACGGCAAACCCGGACATAATGCGCGCATTTATAAAGAAATTATAAATACGTTTAGCGACAAAAAATTCGATTAATTTGAATTAATTTAGTATGTTATGGTTATGTTACTTAAATTTGTTGTTACGGAACGCCAAAAAGTGCCTCGCTTATACGTGTCCCTCGCTTATACGTGTGGGACGTTAATATAAAAATATAATTAAGCGATTATTTCGGAACTTAAATAACTTAATTGCAAATATTATATGGTATTGTTATTTATACGTAATAATTTTTTCGTTTATAAATTAACATTTTATTTATAAATAACTAAAATTATATAAGGTATTATTACGTTAATATTTTCGATAACGAATTAATTAAACTTATTTATTAACGTAATAATTACTTAATTATACTTATTTTAAAAAAAATTATTAATTTTTCGGTTATTTTATTAATACCCCTTTTTTCGGAACTGCCGCAAAAATATTAAATTATATATAAAATTTTTATAATGGGTTACGTTATATAAACGTAACGCTTTTTAACGTCTAGGATTTTAAAGTAATATATTTACTTTTTCGGAACCTTTAATAAGGACGAAATTATTTTTTACGTATATTCCGTTCCTTTAAATCGTTATCTTATAATTTAAAAACTTATTAATTAAGTTAAAAATATATATCGTAAACCTTAAATCTAAAATAAATAAACTTTTTACAAGGTAAAATAAAATACTTATAACGTTACGTTAATTAATAATTAAAAAATAAGCCAGGATTTGTTTTATTTTTTTAAAAGTTAATTTATTTTTATAATTAACCCTTTTATGGGTTTTAATAAACGGTCGATCTTTTCTTTTAAAAATTAATTAAAAATAATCCGATTTTTAATTAATAATATTATTATTTTTATAAATTTAAAATTTATTAAAGCTTTTTTAAAAAATACGTAATAATATTAAAGTAACCGATATAAAATATTATAACATGCTTTATAATAAATGCCCTAATCGTTTAATTCGTAATGCTTTCGTTTATTAACGTTTTGATCCGAATAAAAATTATTTTAATTATCTTACTTTAAGCCCCGTTTTAAACTTCTACCTTTCGGTTAATAATTAATAAGTTTGGTTTTTTTTTAATTAAAATCGTCCGGATTAAATAGTTCTGTAAAAACCCCATAAAACGTTAAAAACGTTACTTTAACGTTTTTTAATATAGTTAGTAAATAGGTTATAATTTAATAATCCAGGAGGTTAATAATTAACTTTTAATAATTAATCGTGCCGTTTTTTATTACGATTTTCCTTATTATTTTAAAAGTAATTATTTAAGTTTTTATAATTAAAGCTATTATTATATATAAGTTATTAACCTATACGATCGTTGATTTCGTTTTTAGGATTCCGTATCGTTACCTTTAAGCCATAATTTCTTGTTATTTCTTAATTTATTTATTTAGCTTTTTTACTAACTTTAAAGCTTATTTTAACCGGTTGCGGTATTTTCGTTAGGTATTAATTAAAAGCCTGTTATTATATACCTTACTAAATTTAGTTAACGTAACGTACCATTCCCGTAAATTCTTTTTTAAAAAAAAGTTCGTTTTTTTAATCGTTAAAAATACCGATTTTGGGACTTAATTTATAAAATTATTTATACTTTTACGAAAGGTATCGTACTTTTTATCTATATAAATATATTCCGTAAAGTCCTAATTATAAACTTATTTACCTTGGATTATTATTTTAAAGATATTTGTTAAGTAATTCGTTTAATCGACTTTTTTAATTTATATAATTCCTTCGGTAGGTAAATTGGCCGCTTACGTTATTATTTAACGAAATTGTTTTTTTGGATAAGTAGTTATCTTAAGTTTCGTAAGTTTAATAGGCCATTTAAGTAATTAATTAGGATCGATATAATCCTAAATATTAAAAGCGCGTGTTTTAATTTGGAATTCGCCTTTAAAACGGTCCTAATCCTTAGGTCCCTTATAAATGATTAAGGACGTTAATTATACGGTCGCTATTGTTATTATTAAAATATATAGATAATTATTATTGATATATAGCTTATATTATTTTAGCAATAGCTGATTAGTTGATATATACGCGAATTAAGCGAATAAGACTTTTAATTGTCAGATATAGGGAATATCAGTTATGTTGTTATATTAGGTCAGTTGCAAGTGCTGTTGCATTCATACAACTTTAAGTAGCTTAGCTCCGGAACACATATGGGCCGATCAGTAGGTGACCTTTCCGTATATGGGGTGCGCTACGCACCCCCCAGCTAGCTGACATGTCCCCTATATCTGATAATTAAAGTCTTAATCGCTTAATTCGCATAGATATTAACTAATTAGCTGTTATTAAGATAATATAAGCGGTATATTAGTAATAATTATCTATATATTTTAATAATGATATTAATTACCGTACCGTCGACGTCCTTAATTATTTATAAAGAACCTAAAAACTAGGATCGCTTTAAAAGGGAATTTTAATTTAAAACGTACGCGGCTAATATTTAAGGCTTTATCGATCCTAATTAGTTAAAATCATAACCGGTTCAACCTAAAAATTACGAACTTATTTAAAAAAATGACTTCGTTAACCGACGTAAGCGGCTAATTTATCCTTTAAAGGAACTATATATGTTAAAGATGTCAGCCAGCTGGGAGTTGCTTAGCGCACCCCATATACGGAAAGGTCATCTACTAATCAGCTCATATATGTTCCGGAACTAAGTTACTTAAAGTTATATAAGTGCAATAATACCTGTAACTAACTTAATATAAGAACATAACTAATATCCTTTAACGTTTTAAATAAGCAAGTCGGATAGATAAATAAGTCGGATGCTTTTAAGATAATATTAATTATATATATACGAAGTTGCCCCGTTTATATTAAAAAACCGATTTAACGGTAAATCTTCCCGAACCTTACCTTATCGAGATCAGGCCCCATTTTTGGGGTTGTGGCTGCGCCGTAGGCGCAGCCGTAGCTAGAGCTTTCTATCAAAAAGTATCTGCAGGGGTGCAGTGTATCACCTAAACCCCTTTAAGAAAAAGCTTTACAAAAACAACAAAAAGTCAAAAATAAGGCTTAATAACAAGTAGTGATTTATTACGCTTGTTTTAAATAATCCTATATAAATCTTCAAAAATTTTAATTTAACGTTATTTATTTTATAATTCCGAAAAATTAATATATATTTATTATTTTTATTTCTTTATATATTTTTGGTTTCAATTAAAATACGATGAATAAAATACGCCTGAAAAGAGAAATAGAAACTTTATTTTAAGTATATTTTAACTTTTTACTCTTTTTTAGTTAATATGTTAATAATATAATTTTATAAGTTAAAATAATAATATATATAACTTAAAACCGCTTATAATAAAAGCCGAAATATATTTTTATTTTAATTCACTAAATATAGATAATATATTAAAAAGTTTAAAATATGTACTTTAAACTTTCGAAAACCTAATACTTTAAAATAACGCGTTTATTTTTATCCGATAATTTTATCAGTTCCTTACTGATATAAACGTAATTAATTTATACGTTAACGTTATATATGTAACTGATAATTATATAAAAATTTTACGCCGTTAGTTTATACGCTTTATAATAAATGCCATACTTAACGAGTAAGGTCGTATTTTACGAAAAAAATAAGTAAATACGGTACATTATTTAATATTTAAAAAGTTTAATATTTTTTCGTTATTAAAATAACTTTGAACATTTTTTTAATTATTTAAATCTTTTTTTAATAACCACCTTAATTATTATATAAATTATGTCTTTAATTTAGTTAACCGAGAAATAACGAATTTTTATATTAATAATATTATATTATAATTTTATTTTAATATTTAAGGACATAAAAACTCTTAATTTAAAAATATTTAAGCGTATAATTACCGAATAATATAATTATATTATTTTTTTAATTAATTATCAAAAGATTAATTTTAAAATACCATATTTAATATTATTTTCGAACGATAATATAATTTAATTATTATTAATAAAGCATCTTTATTATCGCAAACAAAGTTTCGGGCCTAAATACGTTGATATTTATAATTTACGTTTTATTTCTTTTATTTTCGTATCTTAATTTACGTATATAATAGTTATTAATAACGTTATAAAATAATATCGCGAAATATAAAACTTAATTAAGTTAACGTACCATACGTATAAGCGGGATACACGATTAAGCGGGACACATTTTAGCATCCCGTAATAATAAATCCAAATAAATCAACCATAATATATTAAATCAAATTAAATTAATCGGACTCGTTTTCGCTAGACGTATCTATAACTTCCTTATAAGTGCGCGCATTATGTCCGGGCTTGCCGTAAACGCCACATTTCCGTTTTTTCGTTTTAACCTTTTTACGGCGATTACCTTTAGCCGTTGTTGGCTGCATTTCTTTACCACCACTTTCCTTTTCGGCCAGAAGAGCTTGTTTTTTTGTATAGTAAATGTTCCTTTTTTTTAAAAAGACGTTTGTTTTTAATTTTCTGACGTTTGCTTAAGATATGGTTCGTTTCGCGTAATTGGACGTTTTTTTCTCGAAGAAAAGCGGCTTTATGCAAAAGTAGCATATAACCTTTTGTTATAAAATTAACCGACTTAATTATTCTTGTTGGCGAGCTGCCCTGATAATTTCTGATTTTTTTTTACAAATAACGTCCTTATTTTATTACTTTACGAATATTTTTAGGGATTTTCGTAGGCGGGAAATAAAACTAGTAAAAGTAAGCGTGGAAACGGTCGGTATAAGTATAACTAGAAGAATTTCCAAATCGGATAAAACGTTATTAAGATCGAATGGAATAAGTCCAGTTTTTTAAAAGCCGGATTTGATGTTATCGGACGTTATGGCAATTTTAAACGTATCGTGAAAATCGAAAGGAAATCTTTTTTCGCGACGTATATATGGTAACATCGCATTAAATTTTCGATATATAGCGAATAAGCACGCTTTAAAATAGAAAAGTAAGATACGTCGAAAGGTTAAAGCCGATAAAAGGAATAGGTAGGTATGCAAAACGTAATAATGCCGTTATTCGTACAGTATTTTTCGAATTCGATCGAATGATAATTTTCGTAACCGTTAAGGATAAGGAAACGTTTGGTTTTTTTCGTATACGTTCGTATATATTTATCGAAAGATTAAATCCATTTTAAACTTAATTCGTTTATTATCCAACTATTAAGATTATTACCGACTTTTTAATCGGCTGGTAATAAGATATTGCGATATTAGGAATTAAGGTAGGTTTTTCCCGCTAAAATAATAAATGGCGGTATAATTTAATTTTAGAAATTAATAATTTATATAATTATAATTTATTTTCAATTACTTTATTACGTTTGTTTAGTTTTTTTAAGTTTTTTAACGTTTATAATTACTATATCCGATATTATAAAAAGTTTTATTAAAAAGTTTATTTCGTCGAAGTTATAAATATTTTCTTTTATGATGTCGTATTTTGCGATTATAACCCGAACGAATTCGAACCACTTACGAAATACCTTTAGATTTTCGGATAATATCCTTTAATAATCGATTTTTCGGTTTAGACGCGTTTTAAGCTTTTGTTGCCGTCGAACAAAGCTCGACGCTTAGTTAATCCCGACGCGTATCGTAACGCGTTAAGCAAGTAATAAATTTGCTATATCTTTAATATATTAAAGCCGGATAAGAAACGTTGGCGTATTTAGGTCTAGGATTCGGTCGACGAACGATTTTTTTTCGGTCGTAGTTAATTTTTATAAAGGAGGAATAATATCGGTTCGGGCGTATTTACCGTTAAATCGCGCTTTTAAGGTAAAACGTAAAACGTTATAGATAAAATTAAGCTTTTTATAATTTAATTTCGGGTTTCGTTTTTAGCTTAAACGGCTAGGTTCATTCTCGTTTTTTTGTAAGGCGTTCCATAACGTTAATGTTAAGAAATAAGCGATTAAAGATAGGTAGTTAGAATGACGAAAAAAGTGTCCCCCTTAATCGTGTGTCCCGCTTATACGTGTGGCACGTTAATCGATCTTTCGATTTAAACGCGTTTAGAACTTTTTTTACCGTTTAACAAATTTCGACGCCTAGTTAACCCCGACGCGTACCGTAATACGCTGAGCTAATAACAAATTCGCAATATCTTCAACATGTTAAAACCGGACAGGAAACGCTCGCGCATTTAAGTCAAAGATTCGGTCGACAATCGATTTCTTTTTGGTCGGCATTAATTTTCGCGAATTGGGGGTGGTGTTGATTCGGGCGCATCGACCGTGATATCGGGCCTTTAAAGTAGATTCGGAAACGTTATATATAAAATACAGTTTTTTAAAGTTAAATTTATTCTAGACTCTCTTGTAAGGCGTTCCATATTATTGATGTTAAGTAACTTATAATTAAAGTTAGGTAATTGGCATTTTGTCAAAATTAGCTCGTTCGATAGTTTGACTCGCTCGATGGTGGGGTACGTTATATGAACTTTAAAACTAGTTTTAATTATATAAAAAATAAAATGACGGAAAAAGAAATAAAATAAAATTAAAATAAGAGATTACCCATTAAGCTTATACAATAGTGTATAAAAAGTCTATTAAGTCTTTAATATACAAATAGTTTAGTTAATATAATCTATTAAAAATAAATTATTAAGATATAAATATTATAAGTTTAATAACAAAACTAAAATAAATATTTACTACAGCTACTTAAATTATATTCCGAGTTATAACATATTGTTTTATATTTAGTTTAAAACGTCATAAGTTATATTTAATTCTTTAATAATTTATACTGTTAAAACGGAAACCTTGTTTTAAATTAAATTAAATTAAAATATGAAATAAATATCATATCAAACCGAACAAAAATGAATAACTCCGAATTTAAAATTTAATATAGTCTTATATAAAAGTTCATTATAACGTCATATTATTCTTATTTAATTATTTTATACTATGTAATTTTTCCTATGTTTATATGATATTCTAACTTTAATAGGTGAATAAACGATTCTATAAATAAGTTATAATATAAAATACTTACTAATACTTTTAATATAAGCAGCCGTTTTATCATATATACTTTTGTTAATTAATTATCAATATTTATATATTGCGAGTTTAGGTGCAATCTGCTATTCATTGTTCGGGTAATTCATTATGTGGTGTACGAGGTTAGGCTCAGCTAAATATACACAAAACTATTCCACGATATAATTTCTACGATAAATATTATACTCAGTATTTTCGAATCCGAGAACTAATTAATAGTTTTTACGGTTAGGATAAATTGTATACCTTAGTTTTATAAAGTCTTACTTTAACGCCGACTAATGCGTCGTTGCTAATAAGCTTCGATATTGATAAACCTTATATCCGCTAGCTTTACAGTTCGGCAAGGTTAATATAACTTAAGAGATATTAAGCTTTTCGCGGTAAACTTTAAAGATAAACTTTAAAGACAAACCTTAATAATAAATCTTAAAAATAAACGGTAAAAGAAAACCTTAATTGCGTACAAAACGCTTTCGTAATCTATATTAATTTCGATCGTTTTTACGATATCTTTTCGCATTATTTATTAATTATAGTAGCATATCGCGTAATTTTGAATATATGGTACCGGTACTCCGAAACAAAAGGTTTTTTATAAAAACTATTTTATTCGCGGTATATAATGCTTATAAAGCTACCAAATAAACTAAAACTATTAATATTATTATTGATTTAGAAAATCGTTTTTAAATAAATCGATTTCGGCTTTTATCTTTCGGATATGTTTTATTTCGCGAAAATAACGGTAATTAAATCTTGGTTTAAAAGCTTATAGCTGAAAATATAAAACTTATAAAGGAATTATTAACGAAATTAAAAAGAAAAAATAATAATAACTTTTAAAATTCTAAAGTTCAGATTTTGAAACCATATAAATTAGAAAACTATAAGCAATAATTTACCCGGCTGCTTCGAATTATAAAGAACATTGAAAATTCGAATAAAAGTCAATATGGATAAGAGCTACAGGATAAAGCAATCTAAAGTCGCCTTAAAGTAAGACGCCTGCGAAAAGGATAGGTTTAGTAAAGTGTCCCGGCGGCTGCCCTGTGAGCCACTGCGTCAAAATATCCGCAATACTCCAAGTTTCCTTAGAGCACACAGGGCGCCGTTAACTATATATCCCCTTTCCCCTCTTGGGGCTAGCTAGGACATGATATAAAGCCTCGGAATTAAGGTAGCAATCTATCATTTTATTCAATTTCGCCTATATGGTCACGTCCCCTTTACGGAGAAATAATGCTTATTTTCTTTTTTAGAAAAAACAAAGAAAAGGATAAAATTAAACTAGTCCTAGTATTCGTATCTAATTTACGGACCGAATAAATTGTTAATATCGGCCGGGTGCGCCGGTTGTTTTAATATAATTATAAAAATATAGAAAGCTTCTTAGTTATAAAGAGTAATAACCCGAAACAAAATTAAAATAATTTAAATATTAATTTATCAAGTTTAACGTGCAACGCCAGCTCACGGCGCACACAAGCTCGCGGCGCGTTTTCTGGAATCTCGCGATAACAAACTCAAATTAATTAACTAAAATATATTAAATTGATTTAAGTTAGTCGGATTCTTTTTCGTTAAACGTATTTATAACCTTTTTATAAGTACGGGTATTATATCTGGACTTATTATATACGCTACATTTCCGTTTTTTCGTTTTAACTGTTTTACGATAATTACCTTTAGCCATTATTAGCTGCATTTTTGTACCGCCCTTTTCTTTTTCGGCCAGAAAAGCTTATCTTTGTTATATCATAAATATTCCTGCTTTTTAAAAAATCTATTTTTAGTTTTCTGACGTTTGTTTAAAATACGGTTCGTTTCGCGTAATTAAACGTTTTCTGCCTGAAAAAAGCGGCTTTATGTAAAAGTAATATACAACCTTTTGTTATAAAATTACCTAACTTAATTACTTTTATTAGCAAGCTGCCTTAATAGTTTTTAATAATCTTTTATAAGTCATATTGTTACTTTATTACTTTAACGGATATTTCAAAGGGCTTTTGCGGGCGCGGAAATAAAACTAGCAATAGTAAGCGGGAAAACGGTCGCTATAAGTACAACTAAAAGAATTTCCAAATCGGATAGGACGTCACTAAAATTAAATAAAATAAGTCTAATTTTTTAAAACTAGGATTTAATATTATCGGACCCTATGGTAACTTTAAACGCGTTGTAAAAACCGAAAAAGAAATCTTTTTTCGCGATATAAATATAATAACGTCCTATTAGATTTTCGATATATAACGAATAAGCGCATTTAATTAAAAGTAAAATACGTCGAAAGGTTAAAACAAATAGAAAAAAGTAAGCAGGTATATAAAGCGTAATAATGCCATTATTTACACAATATTCTTCGAATTCGATTAAATAATAGCTTTCGTAACCGTTAAGGATAAGGAAACTTTTCGATCTTTTCGTATGCGTTTGCGTATGCTTATTAACATATTAAATACATTTTAAACCTAATTCGTTCGTTATTTAGTTATTAGAACTTATATTAAACATTTAATCGGCTAATAATGAATATTTCCGGTATAAAAAACCAATGTAGGTTTTTCTCGTTAAAATAATAAATAGTAATAAAGCTTAACTTTAGGAATTAATAACTTAGATAACTATAACTTATTCCTAATTAACTTATTACGTTTATTTAAGTTTTTTTACGTTTGGTAATATTTATAATTATCATACCTGTTATTATAAAAAGCCTTATTAAAAATCTATTTTCGTTAAAATTATAAATATTCTTTTTTGCGATGTCGTATTTTATAATTATAACCCGAATAAATTTGAACTATTTACGAAATCCATTAAACTTTCGCATAATAATCTTTAATAATCGATCTTGCGATTTAAACGCGATTTAAGTTTCTTTTGCCGTCGAATAAATTTAACGCCCAGTAAACTTTAACGCGTTCCGCGGTACGTTAAACGAATAACAAATTCGCTATATCTTTAACGTATTAAAGCCGTACAAAAAAGTTCGTATATTTAGGTTAAAAACCTTTTCGACAGTAATTTCTTTTCGGTCGTGGTTAATTTTCGTAAACTAAAAATAATATCGATTCGGGCGCGTTTATGAGATTATCGAGTTTTTAAGGTCGTTTCGGTAACATCGTATATAAAATTAAACTTTTTATAACTAATTTTTAGGTCTTCTTTTTTAATATAAATGGCTAAGTTCGTTTTAATATCTTTCGTAAAAAGGTTTATATTATTAGTATAAAGTAATAAACAAACAAGGTTAACTGAGAAAAATATTAATAAAAACGCGCCGCGAGCTTGTATACGCTGTAAGCGCATGTGGTACGTTAAGTTGTAAATTAAGAACTTAATTAAATCGAAATATAAGATAATAAAACGATTAACTCGTTATTATATAGCGTTAAAATGTTATATTTTCGAAAAAATAAGTTTTATTATACGAAAATAGGTAACGAAAGGAAACCAAAGGTAGTAAAGGAAGAGAATCGCGGCGGCCGAGGGCTTGTAAGACTTGGGCTTCCTGTGGAGCGTTGGTAATGGCGGGCGGAAATATAGTGACTTGGACGTTACCTCAGCTAGCTCAGGCCTCCCTGGCTCGTTCTCTATTTTCTTCGAAGTCACTTAAGTACCGCTCCATAACGCTAAAAATTAACCAATCAAATCCCAAATCCCTGTAACAAGCCAGCAAGGCCTGAGTTATAGTTATGCGAAAAAGGGGTCCGTTTTGTAGATTTACTTCTTTAGAAAAACGAAATTCCGTATTAACTTAATAATAAAACGTGTTTTTTAATTATATATATATTTATACGAATTCTTACGTTGCGGCATATTATTAATATTATACTGGTCCTAATTAGGATCCGTTTGCAACTTTTAAACCTCAACGTATTTATTAAGTATAACCCGAATACGTCGCGTTATAGTCGCCCCTTTTCAAATACGATAAATCCGAATTCTCTTTATTTTACTGCGCGAGCTTAACAAAATAAAATATACGCAAACGTACGTTAACGTTCTGGTAATAACAACGGTCAGATATGTGTTTCGAAAGCTTTATCCGTGGCTGGATCCTTTGCGACGATATAGGCCGAACTACCAGTTCGACCGCTCGGATTAACCGGTTAATTAACGTATTAAAAGAAAAACGAATACGTAATAGGTTGTTAATAAGCGATAATTAGCAGGAATTTATAATTCCTATTAATTAAAACCTTAATATTAACAAATATTATAATACGTTATACGGGAAACTTATAACTTTTACAAAAGGGCCTGGATTTCGCCGCCTGCCTGAAGATTTATTATTCGATATTTAAGTGATTTATATTACATTAAACGAAGGTTAACGGTTTATAAATACGTTAATTCTTAATTAATTTAAGCTTTTAAATTAAATAGTTATATACCTAAAAAGAAAGTAGTAATCGTATAATACGAAACCGAAGGTGAAATAGTTTCGTAATAATAACGATCCGGACGTTTTTACTTATTTTCTCTTATAGTTTTGGTTATTATAATTAAAATTATTTCCAATATTAACTGTAGTTATCTGCTTTATTTATTAAGTAAGCTTTTGTTATTTTTATGATTATTACGAAATAAGATCGATATATTAATAAAATTAAGTATTTGCAAAATTTATTTTACATTAAATAAAAACGTAACCCGGTTACTAAAAGTAATAAAGGTAAATGCGTAATTCTCTTTATAATAATATCGTTTTAATTAAAATAAGTCAGGTTGTATAATTAAATACGATAACGTAATATTATATTTTAATATCATAATTTTAATATTTAAAGTTATGTTCGTGATATAACGTTTCGATACCGTTCCGTTATACAAAGTCTTATTACCGCTTTTACCCGTCGTTATAACTATATCTTTAAAAAAAGGTTAAAATAATTTATATTCCGTTTTGATTAGTATTATAAAATAAAATAATTTTCCGAAACGTTATAATAACATTTAATATTACCAGATATTTTTCGTTAATTCGTGATTAACATTATCCGGCGTTTATTCCTTACTTTTATTAATACGTTTTATAAACAAAAGGAGTAAAAACTCTTAAGCTTTCTTAAATTAAAGCGTTTATTATATAATAAGCGCCGTTTGATTTTAATAAACGCAGTTAATTAAAACGAAAGCATTATCGAAAGTGCTTATAATAGTTATTGAAAAATTCTTTAAAAAGTATACAATTTTAAAAAAAGGATTTTATCGATTTTCGAATCGATTTTATCTTATTTATATATATTAAAAGAAAAGTAGTTATATTCGGAAAATATAAGCTAGTTAAGCCGAAATAATAGACCTATATAAAAAAAAACGATAGCGCTTTTTAGTTCTTACTTTATTTTATATATAAATAAACTTCCTACTTATACTTATACGTACTTATTAACTTGATAATATCGACGGAGCGCATATAAGGTAACCAACCTTAAAGGCGGATCGTTAATCTTTAAACAGAATAACGTAATTATATTAAACATCGCCAAAATTCCACCTATTTAAACCCTTTATCCTTTATATACATAATGCTCGCGTATTTCCGTTATTTTTATAAAAGTTACGCAACCGATACGGATTATTCGTTAAAAAAGCATTTAACGTATACGGAATTGTTAGAAATAAATCGATCGAAAATCTTTTTTCAAAAACCTAGCTTATTAAGTTTATTAAATATATATATTCTCGGTTAACGGTTATTAAGTTCGAAACTGTCGCGTATAATATAATTTCGAAGTATCTTGATTACGTTAAATAAATAAGGGAAATATCCTAAAATTTTAATTAAAACCTGTTGATGAATAAAGATCCATTTAATAAAGATCTTCTTATCGTTATCTATTAATAATACGTTATTTGATAATATACATAACTGAGCGAATAATTCGTAAATATTTTATCTTTTAATTCGGAAATATAACTTACGTATCTTACTTTTTAAACGACGTAATCCTAATTAAGACGTTCCGAAAAAGGCTTTTTTTATCGGTTAATCATAGGACCGATTATATCTTTAATACGGATAATATTCCGTAAGGTAATAACTTTTTCGACCCGACTAATAATAATAACCGACCGTTAAACGATATAATTTTTATCGATAAAAAATTTCAAAGTTATCACCGTTTTCTTTTAAGAAAAAGAAATGGAGTTTATTTATATTTTTCGTATATTATATATTATAATAATATTAGTTATATTAAACTGTTAATACCGGTATTTTCGGTTTTTTATAGAGTCGGTTAAAATAATTACGGTAAAAAGATATTTTATGTCGATTAAATATCACGCTTTATAGTATGAAAGTATGTATTTAAGGCTTCGATTGTAATATTAAATCTGGCTTTTATAAAATCAAGAAAGAGAATATAGAAAGTATTTAATTGAAAGGGCGAATATTATAACTTACGGCTTGTTAACGAACGCCGCTTATCGAAAAATAATATATATAATATTAATATTATTCTTTTGTAAGGGAATAGAAAGGACTAGCCACTCCGCCACATAATCCAAAAGATCAGCAGTTCGAACGCCAATTGGCGTTGGAAGTCCTTTTCCGCACTTAAGTAGGGAACCCCCGCGGTCATTCCCTTACATTTTTCCCGAGATTTATTTTTAATTAAGGACCGTATTTTCCTTTAACGAAAATTTTATACGTGTTATATATTTTCGCGAAATAAATGCCATATTATTCGAAACTTCCGTATGGAAATTTTTAAACGTTTACATTTTTTATTTCGTAATTTTTGGCTTGTTAAAAAATATCCATTTCGGGTTAAAAAGGATAACTGGAAATCCGAAAATATTTTAGCCGTAGGTTAAAAAATTATAAAAGTTAAATTTATTAATTTAAACGATATCGTATTTATTACTAATAACGAAAATAGATTTAACTGGTTAAATACGATAAAAAACGAAAATTAACTTATAAATAGCATTAATATAATTACCAGCGTAATGTTTAATACTGAATTCGTTAAAAATAATTTAATTTTAAATAACCGTAATATTTTACAAAGGGAAAAAGGTTATAATCCTACAATATAAATTGTAAATAGTTCAGTAAATAATTTCAATCCGGATTATCCGTTTCTTTTTACGTCGTTACTATATAAGCAAAATAAGAATTTATTAAACGAAGATAAATCGTTAGTATAGTTTTTTACTTTTTTATTATTTTAATATTTTGTTATTATATATATATGGATTTAATATTAATATTAATATAACTTACTATTCCGCATAAATCTAATTAAAGCCTTTTAATTTAAAGGTTTTATTTAAAATAATATAATAGGTTTTTCGTATTAAAATAAATTAACGTATTAATAATATTATATTATTTATAATTAAATATATCGTATAATTCTGTATGAACTTATATATTTCGTATATAATTAATTTCCCTATTAGCGTTTTTACGTATTTTTTATTATCTTTATCTTTACGTTTACTCTTTTTCGAATATTATTATAACTTTGACATTAATAACCCTATTTATATTAATAAAACGTAAGATTATTTTCGTTTAAACGTTATATCCGGGTTCAAGTTTCCCTGGAAATCTTTATTCGGGTTATATAATAATATCTTATATTTTAAAATCGCATATAAACAGTTCTCGCCGCGTTTCTAGATGTAATTTGCATGTTTATTACCCGTATAATCCCGTAAATTTTAACTTTTATAAAACGGCCATATAATATATACCTCCTAATTAATCGATCCGGTTTATAAAGTTATAAATACTTTTTCATATCGCTTATAAAATCTTCGATTTATATATGCTTTCCGTTAAATTACGAAAGCCGTAATTAATCGATTATTTTTAATTAAACTTATAATTTAATAACCTATAAGGCCCGTATAATCCGTTATAACGTAAATCTTATTTTATCGGGCGTTACGTTTTAAAATGTTCCGAATGGTAATATTAATATTTAACGTTTATGTAAATGCCAAATCTTATAAAGATAGAAAGTTCCATTAATATTCTAAGCTTTTCGCCATATTATCGAATTTAAAGATTATTATTAATCGTAAAATTTAGTTAATTAATATACGGTCGATTTAATGTTAAAACGTAAAGTATTTATAATTTTCCAGTTTTCTCTTATATTAATATACCCTTATGGTATAAATTTAATATCTGAAATCGATTATTTATAATATGCACTTTTTATAATGTGCGTCCTGAATTTAAAAATGGTTGAATATTATTTAATTAATACGAAATTAGTTTAATTAAAACGAAACTTTAAGTTATATTATATCGCTGGTCGTTTTAATAATAATTCTAGTTATTTTTTAGTTTGAGATTTTATTATCTATTTTTAAAGGGTTTTTTATTAGTATTATTAACGAATTTAACATATTTAATAAAAGCTTTAAAGTTTACCGGGTATATTTAAGGTATATTATTATTAAAATCTTTAAAGGAAACCTTTAGTATATTATTAAAATTGTTTATATTTTAAATTAAATATTTAAAATATTAAAAAATATAAGTACGTTAATTTTACCTTTAATAATATAAAAAGATATAAAAAGATATAAAACAATATACGAAATAAAGATAAGTTATATTAAAGTAAATAATATTAATTTTGTATTAAGGAATTATAACAATTATATTCGGTATATATTTAAAAAAAACAATTTTATAAATTACTTTAAGCAATTCGTAATCGCGGACACGCTGCTATCCCCTCCGGGTTTGGCGGCAGTCCCGATCGGGCATAGCGCCGCCTCAGACCACCCCTTGCAACATAAATAAATGGCCCTTTTCCCGACGTCCCTTTTTTATACTTTTAACTTCTTTTCTTCATTTTCGCCAACGATTACGACTACGACCGTAGCCCTTAGTCTTATTTCGGCAAACGCTTTTCCGCCTTTCCCTGGTTACTTCCTTCCCTACCTTCTTTCCTCGTTTTTGCGTGTCCCCGTTTTTCTCGCGCGTTACCTTTCCCGTTTCGCCTGATCCATTCGGTAGCAATACCAACCGTTACCTACCTAGTCCATCCGTCGGTCCTTATTATCGCTTCCGCGACTTTCTCGCCCTAGGCTTTATTCGCCTTAACCCGATTACCGTCATTAATTATAATACCGCCTTTTACATAGTGTACAAGCTTACTTGCGACGAACTTCGACAACTTAAATCTTTGCCCGTTATAATAGCTTTTGAAGCCCGGCGCTTTATATCTGCCTTGGTAACTGTGGGCATAATCTTATACCTTTTTATCTTAGCCAGTTATAAAAATACCGCAGGCGCAAAAGGTAATTACGTTAATACGGAGATACCGAAAATACTTATCCTTAGTATGGCTGTGCTAAGCGTCTCCCCATAAGCTGGATATCCTTTTAATTATGGTCGGACCGATTATAACACTGTTCCCTGTGATATTGCAAGTGTGACAAGATAGGTGGGGGCGTTAGGCTGGCGAGAGGGCCTGAACTGACTGCTGTTTACCTCGAATATGCTGTTACTTACGGGATAACCGAGCCTAAGCTGCAAGGGATAAGAAAGATAAAGACAAACCGTAAATGAGGATATAGCGAAGTTGTTTAATAGGGTTGAACCCCGGGAAGGGGGTGACCTTCGTACTGCAGGGATAATAGGAAGTATTGGATAAGGGAAAGGCAGAAAAGGAGAAGGGATTGTAGGATAACGTGGCCTTTTTTACGCGCTGTTGATAACTTTTAAGGTATACTGCAAACGGATTTATATCCCCGCGTACTTACGATTCGTACTTCGTTTATGCGGCGTTAGGCTAGGTAGATATAGGTTGCCGGGAGAGCCGATAAGCTAAGACGATGGCCGTAAGAGGTAGCCCGGTAGGATCTTGGGTTTTTATTAGTAATGCCTAGATTGTTGTTATAAGGAAAAAAGGCGAAACGATGTACGAAATCGTAATGGATCGTTTATTTTAGCTAATTTCCGAATAGTCCGTAGTTCGTATATTGCAAATTAGGAGGCGTGATTTGCGGCGAAATTTATGATTGCTACCTTATTCGCTGCGTTCCGTCTTTTTCGAGAGCTACGTGATTAGTAAAGGTATAAGGGACGGGGGGGAGGGATTAAGGCTTTGCTTTTCCGGTTCCAATAGGAAATTACGCTTTAGCTGTATTCTATCTTTCGGTAGTTGCGTAATTGGCAGAGGTACGAGAGTCCTAATAAGAAGTTGCGTTTGAAACGGAATATACCTTATTGCGG
Organism: Monosporascus ibericus; assembly: GCA_004154915.1. Taxonomy (NCBI): domain Eukaryota; kingdom Fungi; phylum Ascomycota; class Sordariomycetes; order Xylariales; genus Monosporascus; species Monosporascus ibericus. The sequence continues at coordinate 29,684 of QJNU01000573.1, forward strand.
ATTGTTTAGGATTGGTGGAAAGGGGCTGGGGGAACCCGGGGACGCCGTAAGTGTTATGTTAAGCTTTTATTTTCGTATATATATATATATTTCTCTCGTCGCTTGCTATCCGTACGTTTAGATATACGAAAATGCCCAAGTAAAACGTTTATCTTATGTACTAAACATTCCTTAGGTCGTTATTTTTAAATCCCCCTTTTTGTATAACACTTAATATGATGGCATATATCACCCTTAATACCCAGAGGTTTTTTAACCCTTTTAAAGTGATAAATCCAAAGCCGTAACGATATGCCTCTATGGCGTCCTTTAAGGCGTCCTTTAGGCGCCAAACTTCCCCCTAGCGGAAAAACGAGGCATACAATCCTTAACCTAGCGCTACCGGAACTTCTAAAGATAATACCATACTTATTTCAAACGATAATAATTTAGATTACGGCGATTTTAATAACGGCTAGTCCAACGTTTCTTTTCCGCCAGTCCATAAGTTATTACCGTCTACCAACCGAATAGCCGTTAAATTTAATGATATTACCGATCCAGATATATGTTAATACTTTCCAGCCCTTGGTATAACAAGAAGATAATTAATAACTTTCCTAAACGTAAGTTTTAATAGGATATTTAATGCTATTGATAATAGCGATACCGTAAAGCTATCCTTTGTAGCTGGGGTGGCGGAACCAGATCAAGAAATTGCATCCTTATTTTTAAATGTTATAAAGCGTTTTACGGCTTTGGCGTCTCCGGTAAGGCCATCGTTTTCCTTGTTAACACCTTAGACGGATCCGGATTTACCTAATCGTACTAATAATGCCTTATGCGAAGGTAACCGCATATCGATAATTAAGGATGCTATATGCGGCGTAATGGTTCAGAACATATAGGGGACTTTATGTCCTATAACCGAGGTTAAAATGCCGTTACTTAAACAGTATAATTCACGGCTTTCTTCGCCGTACCAAAAAGAACAAAGCTCGCGTTAAAAAAGCATACCGTACCTTGATGCGGCCGCTTATAAAGGGGTTAAAAGTAAGGTTAAACCAGCCGAAGGCAGGCTAGGTTTAACACGAAAAAAAAAGGCAGTTTACTATCCCTCGTATAATCCTTATAACGTTTCTCTCGGCAATAACAGCAATGGCGATAACCAAGGCAACCCTTAAGACGATTCGAATAACGAAAAGGATTACTAACCTCCTATTGAGGGCAGCGAAGGGAAGCAAGATAAGGAAGATGATAACGGCGTTCGGCTTATCCCCCGTAAGCGTAGCAAAATCGACTCTCCTACCTACGCAATTTTTAACAGTATATTCGTATAGCGTTTTTGCCTACGTGGTTATATTTCCTAAACGCAGAAGTTCTAGACACCAGCCCGTGGCTAAGAGCGCCCCCGTCAGCAAACTATTCCCAGCTTACCGTTATCGCATATTTTAAATAATGACCAAAAATCTGTGGAACCCGATTTTGCGAAATTCGAAAAATGGCTACTTGAAAACGCGTATCTTAAACGCGTAACGGAAAACGGGATAACAACTTTTTAGTTGCAATTTAGTTAGGATTCCTGTACGAAAAACGGATATAAGATTCGAAATCGACGAGACCCACCTAAAAGCCGTAATTCGGTAAAGCACGTACCGGTAACGAGAGTCGTTTTTATAATAAAGGAAGATAACCTTTTTATTAAATTAAAAAGATAGGAGTTATTTTGGCAGGAGACCTATGAGCAGTTTACGGAAAAATTTCCTGGGCGGAGTAAGGGGACCCTGCAGGTGCGATACTGTACAAAGCTAAAGGGGAGGTGCGCGAACAAGGTCGGCAGTCCATAGAAGTGGGCTGAGCAGGCCCGAGATTAAACACAGCAAGTTGGAGTTTCATCTAGGGAGGGAACAGAACGATGTTTTAAATAAAGAGTTTGGGGTCAGTCATGTTATTTGCTTATATATATATACCATGAATAAGGTCTTAACTAAATGAATTATATTTCTTTTACTTTCCCAGTCGTGTGACCTGGCTCAAGCCCGATAATATTCCTAACTGTTCTTCATTATCGCGGAGCCACAGTCGTCCTTCTGGTCCAGGCATAGTCGGCGTTTCTTTTACTTTCGGGGGTTCAGGCCATGGATACGATTATGCTAGACGTTTCAATAAAGTCCAAGTTAATAGGGAGCTTCCATACTCAACTTCTACGATATTACTAGGCACAATTACATCGGGAAAAAGTGTGTCGTAAAGGCTATGTTCTTATAAGCCGACGCCTAATAAAATCCGTAAGGTACTAACCGTTTTGATCGCTAAACTCGGGGTACATTATCATGCCACACAATATACCTTAGTTATCTATAGGACTATGTCGACCGAAAAACTGTCGTTTATACCAAGATGTAACCGCCAGCCCTCGTACGGCTAATATCGCGGTCGGGTTTAAACCCCGCGTAAGGCAGGCGTGCCGCAATCATCTAATCAACACTACACTAGTTATACCTACTCTTCAACCCCATCAGTATTTCTCGTGCTATCATGGAACATTTCCAACAAAATATCTTATGTAATACTTATAATCGTGTTTTCTTTAAAGTCTCTCGGAATATTTATACATAGGACAATCGAAAAAACCCAGTACCCGGTCAAATAGCTAGGCATAAAAGGTTCACATAAACGATACGAGCCATGGATCGCATCCTTCATCCCCGTAAAAAATTTAAATTCAACATCCTTTTAATTAAGAAGATTGACGCAAAACGACTCCAAACGGCTGGAGACAAGAACAACGGAAGGTAATAATACCTTCTTAAATACTAGAAAACACAACTATAAATGGAAGAAAATGGGACCGGGTGCGGATCAAGGTAATTTCCGCATGTGGTTAATTTAGCTAAGCCAAGGCTCAGCTGTTCAGCTGCTAAGCCCTAGGTTCAACATTCCCGGAAGAGCTCATTGGACCCATGCGGAGTTTCCAGGACAAGGCATGACAAGACGTTAGCGCGATATTGCAGAGATCCCCTGTGACGAATGTTGTCGGTCACGCGCCAGGGTCAGCTGGTTAACTTTGGTCCATGAGCAAATAAATTAGAAGAAAATCCATCGCTATGACTCAGAGGTAACCTTTCCAAGGCGATCTGCTAGGGAGGTCTTGCATCATTCCAAAAGGGGGCCAGGTCATGTAGGGTGCAGATTACGTCATGGATATTTCCAGAAATCGCAAGAAAAATCGCCACGCGCAACTCCAACACCGAAGAACAAGAATATAAATTAACATGGACTCCTACGACCTTCTACTACCAAACTTAAAAAAAAAAAAAAAGAGAAAGAGATGGAGAGAGAAATAAGGGCGATACGTAGTACTATGTGCATTCCTTAAAGGCCGGTGGATCTTATGAAGTAAGGTTCTTCTATGGCTCCGAGAGCTATAACGGCCCCAAACCTAAAAGCCCAATTACCACGACCCTCCCCGAATTATAACCGAGGCCAATCCTTGTAACCGTCGACGGCGTCGATGCCGACGCAAAAGATGAAATAACATAAGTGGAAGGCCGGTAATCGGTCGGAAGCCACAACACGCTATGTTTGTTCCAGGTGATCCAAAATCCATCGCGGCTTAAGGCGTAACCATAATATTATACTTCCTAAGCTTGATCCGGATGCAAAGTTCGAGGTAAAGGTTAGGTTTTTTTTTCCCTAGCAATTAGATTAATACGGCCGATCTCGATATCTAAATATAAGCTGGTATCGTCGAATAACATAATTCGTATTATAATGCCAAGGTCAAACGTTTGTTAAAAGGACCCCGTTACCGCATCCCAAATTTTGATGGTCTTATCATCTGACGCCGACGCCAATAGCTTAGAGTCGTAAGAGAATGCAACCGACAAGACCCAATCGCTATAGCCCTCGAACGTTTATTAAAAGAACCCCATTACCGCATCCCAAATCTTAATAATCTTATCACGTAACGCCGACGCCAATAACTTAGGGTCGTAAAAGAATGCAACCAACCAGACCGAATCGCTATGGCCCTCAAGCGTTTGTTAAAAGAACCCCGTTACCGCATCCCAAATCTTGATGGTCCTATCACCTGACGCCAACGCCAATAGCTTGGAGTCGTAAGAGAATGTAACCGACAAGACCCAACCGCTATAGCCCTTAAACGTTTATTAAAGGAACCCCGTTACCGCATCCCAAATCTTAATAATCCTATCACCTGACGCCGACGCCAATAGCTTGGAGTCGTAAAAAAATGCAACCGATTTAACCGAACCGCTATAACCCTCGAACGTTTGTTAAAAGAACCCCGTTACCACATCCCAAATCTTGATAATATAATCACCTGACGCCGACGCCAATAGCTTAGAGTCGTAAAAGAATGTAACCGACTTAACCAAATTGCTATAACCCTCAAGCGTTTATAAGCAAAAACTCCAGGCGCTTACTACTATAAGCTTTATCTTTATCCATTTCGGTTCTTCATACTTAAAAATCTTGCGTATCAAGTAATAGGCCGGACTAAATATAAAAACTAACGCGTATATCTAAAACGAAGCATTCTCGATTATCCATCTATTCTAAAGCATAAATCAACGTAAGTCCTGGACAAAATCTAATAATTCGCCATCGCATAATTATTCCTATATTAATCAGTTTTATTCTTAATTATAACGTTATAAAAACTAACTCGCAACAAACTCTCCAATCTTATTATCGAAAAAATAGCGTCCCCCATATATTAAATAAGACCCAAAACCTCAAGCCAATAAAAAAAATATTTATTAAAAAATCTGCAAACAATTTCGCCCTCACGGAAGCTGCCCTAATATTAAAACTGGCAGAAATAATCAACCCAATGGATACAAAAGTACCTTACGGCCGCAAGCAAATCCGGCTCTAATATTTTAACCTCGCCGATTAGCCCGAAATGGTGCAGGCCATAGGCGTTCCGCCGTAACGTCAACATAATCTCTAGCAACCGCGAAAAAATAACGTAATAAACGTCTATAAAGCCAAAGGGAAAGATTATACTACTTACTTTCCCACTTAAATAATCCTTAACTAATTAATAAATAAGGTAAACGTAACCGTCTTAAATCGTAAGGAACGAACCGCACATGGCCACAATATCCCTCATATTATTCATACTACCTATAATCTAATTTAATAATCCAGACAAAACGCCGAATTCAACTAAACGAAGTAATCGATATGCTAAAGTAACCATCGAAAGGACGCGCCGACAAAACTCCGGGTTCTTCCTCTTCAGCTATTAAATCTGGCTTATCATCCGATCGTAAAGCTCTTCTAAACCCGCCGGTACTTCTTCGACCATCTAAAATATATCCCAACTATTTACTATTTAAAGCTCCTAAACAACAATAACAACCCAAAAAAATATACCGTTAACCTTTTGGCACATAATATCTCGTACTTAGACCCTATGCTCGTTATCGTCCAATAATGAAAAATTAGATATTTTAAAGTCGATATAAACATTAACGGCATAAGCCACTTAATCTGCATTCTATATCAGCTCAAAACTAAGCTTCATCCTTAAATCGTCCAATTTTAGCTCCTATTCAATTTCTGGCCTATTACGACTAGAAACGATCCACTTAATATAAGGCGATATAAAGATATTATCAACGATAAGGTTAAAAAGCTGCTTTTATTTTGCCTCGCACTCGTCAAACGCATCAACAACGATATATACGTTCGTCAATTTTAAATCGCGCAACATAACTCTAAAAATCTTAAACAAAACAACAAACGCGTTAATATCCTAAAATAAGCCGTAACCTTAATAATCGTACTCCTCACGCAGGTACGTTATAAGCAATAACTACTACATAACGAAACGGTAAATAAAGCCCCTCAACACGGCCGTAACGTCGTTCAAACGCGAATCGGTACCTTAACAAAAAAAGTAAGCAAGTACGGCGGAAGCCAACTATTACTCCAATTCGTTAATAATACCTATCAACAGCATCGTCTTTCCCTTTCCCGGATCGCCCTTAATCCAAAACAGCCGGATTTAATCGTCGTCGTACCACCGTCGGAAGTCGGAATATTAAAGGACCTACCGATATAAATCCTTTAACAACCCCCCTTTATCTTTTTCTATGCGCTCTTTATCATAACGAAAATCGGTCGCAAATAAATATCTCAAGCATTCTTTATTTTCTTTATCCTATTACATCTCCCTCCGTTCTGCCGTTTAATCTCGGATAACCTAATGGATATCGAAAAAAAGCTTCTGCTGGAACTTAACAACTTCAACAAACTTCTCGAAATAACCCTTAATACTCTCGATATTATAAACAAAAACATCCTGTCGAATAATATTCTCGGCGCTCTTGATAATCTTTAAGCTGCCATCCCAGTTATCAAGCTTGATCACATCCCGCCAAAAAACGACGTACCGGCTCCGGTAATACGAATAAACGCTTTTCATCTAATATAAAAACAGGGTTTTATAAAGGTCGATAACGTGCTTCTCTAATTCATCTCGCAGTCCCGCAAATTTCCCGTCATCTCTATTTTCGTCAAGGAACAGCCTCGACAATTACTAATACCATTCTATCCTAGAAACGATATAGGCGATTCCTTCACGGTTAGCCCTCGTTTCCGTTATTAAATTTGCAAACATCTTTACTACGTTAACATTTATAATTTTAATTTTCGCGAAACTTACCTATAAAGCACAACAAACGCCAGCCCATGCAAAACTAGCTTCCGGATAGGCCTTCACTACCGTATCTATCACCCCCCTCGCGGAAAACAGGGGCTACATTCCCTCCTCGATATTTCCCTTAATTTTAGCCTCTCTCTTTATCTTCTTCAACCCGGCGATAACGAATCAACTTATTTGGTTCCGCCTCATTTCCGGTTTTTTCTATTCAATCTCGTTCTTCTAAAACGTTAAATCTATAAAGCCGGAATCGCCTTCGAATTTATAAAACAACAGCTTTTCGTAAATATCCACTAACCCGGACTCCTCCTCTTTAAGATCATCGTAAGCTCGGTTCCACAACCGTTCGGGCAAACCTTAAATAATTAAAGCCGTATCTAAAAAGATTGGTTAAAAAAATACTGCCGGAACAGACAAAGAACTAGAGAAAAGGGCCACCGAAACCGTAATTACAAAAAGCGCAAAAATTAACGGCGCGGATTAATCGGGCGGCTCGGACTTAAAACCTACGATTATTATCAATAATGATTACAGCTTGCCTCCACCCAATACAAAAATCCCTATAATAATTTAAAATGGTATCTAGGCAATAGATAAATAAGCGTACCTTCTTTCTTATCCCTCTTCAAGTTAGACTTAAGCCCCCGCCAACATTTAAACGCCATACTTTCTATACGGACGGGCTTCGAAAGCAAAAAAAGGACCCAGTATAAAAAATATAACACCTTCTAAAGCATAAAAAAGTGCTAAAAACGGCGGTAATCGATAGATTATAAGGCCTGGTTTCGTAACAATCGTTATACGGCTAAAAAACCCCCGCCGTACATCGAAGCTTATTAAATAACATAACGTGCATAACGCTATTAACTCGGTAAAGGATCATATCACGCGTGAAGCAACCCATAAAAAGCGTATCGCCATATCCTTTAATAACAACGCAAAATTTAACGCAAAACGTTCCGCTACGCGTTTTACGCCATTAACTACTATCCTACTTAAGACAATATTTATGGGCTAACGCGAAAAACCCGGCAGGTCTAGTTTCAAGGTACTACGGCCTACTTTATAAGGCAAATAATCGGCTGTCGGGAGCCATAGCTTGGCGCTTTAAGGCCGTTTCTACCTAAAAGCCGGAAGTTCTACCGTATAAAAAGGCTAAGTAATATTTTGCCGGACCTAACATAAACAAATATTTATAAGCATTTATGCTTAAAATAACATAAATGGCATATACGGACGGCCGGTTTTGTGCTAAGTAAATAAAAGATTAAAATATTAGATACGGATGTTACGAAAGAAACAGAAAACGGAAAAAGGGTTTTACTTACGTTCCGAAACAAAATAGCCCGATACCCGGGCCAGTTTTTGGACTTCGAATATACCAGTACATACTTTGGGATGGTACATTATATCTTAATCCGGAACTTGGGATAGCACATAATGTTACAGCCCGGAGTTTGGGATAGTATATGATATCCCAGCCCAGAATTGGGGATAGTACACGATATCCTAGCTTAAACTTTAGGATAATACATTACGTGTCCTAGCTCTGAATTAAGGATAGTATATTCCGTATCCTAGCTCTGGATTAGGGATAGTACATAATAACCCAGCCTAAACTTTAGGATAATACATAATAGCCCAAACTGAACTTAAGGATAGTACATAATATCCCAGCACCGAATTTAAGATGGTACACCATGTACTGTCCCCAACATTAAGCCAGTATATTAATCGCCTTCGGTCCTTACGTTTTCCGTTACCAGTTAAGTTATTAACGGACCTATAGGGATTAAAATTTCCTATTTAGGAGTTATTAAACGGCTTAAACCTTCCACTTCGCGAATAGGTAATAGTACCTATCCTATTTACAGTTATTCTTTTAAACATTATCCTAGCCTTAAAAAAAAGGTTTATTCCAATATGTGATACTAAGAAGCGGGTTGTAATACCCGTATCTCAATATGCGTTTAAATATAACACATCCGGTCCTCGCTATTTCTCGAACGAGGTCGCATGTCCGAATGCTTTGCATAAGCCTCATTTTAAGGCCAAAGTTCATATTGCAAAAACAAATACTGGGGCTTCGAAGCATGCTTAACCGAAGGCCCAAAAATTAGGCTCCCGAAATCGCTGAGATAAGCCATTTGGTCGAGAACCCTGCATGTTACTTACTAATTAGGTATAGTCCGGTCCGCTGCCCCGCTGGCACAGCCATAATGGCCTTTGCTGAGATAATTTCACCTAATCGCGCGGGGAGACCCTTTTCTTGTCCTCTTACGTCCTCCTTTTGCATCCTCCTTTTACGTCCTACATTTAGAACCGAACTATATTGTCTTTACGATTAAATTCTCTTAAATCACGCATCTCTTAGCTAATGTGAATCCCTTACACCCAGGCCCACTATGAGGTGTCCAGAATTAGGAAGTGTCTAGAACTAAGAGGTGCCTAATTTTAAACCATATTAGCTGAGTATGTTCGGCCGCCGACGATTATTTAATCAGAGGAAGTTAGCTTAGGGGAACTAGTTAAAACTTAACATAATTACAGTATTATTCGAATAGGCCTTTCCTATCAATTGTGGTATTTTCGAACGTAACCATTAAATGCTATCTACTGGGTGGAATTCGAATTATAGCTTATACAAAGAATCCTAAACCGTTCGAACTTCTGGCCTCGTATTGTAACACGCTGCTGATTACACCAAAATGGCGACGCTATCTGGGTAGCCGAAAACCGCCATCTGGGCCCAGATTTAAACCCTTAGCAATCCTTTAAATACCAAAAAGCCCTCTAAAATGGACTTCTTATTTTAACTCTACCATAACCTCCGTAAATATGGCCGACCTTCAGCATCCCACTAAAAAACGAAATAAAAAAGATAAAAATTTCGCTAAAGCAAGCAAAAGCCTCATCCTACGATGCCATAAAATCAGCCGTAACTACAACGCAAACGTTTACCTCTTGCTTCGCCGCAAATGCCGGCATCGCGAATACAACTCACAGGGCCACGGCTCTTCGTGGCCACCACCGACAGACGAGGTGGTAAGTGCGATACACCGGTAAGCATAACACATCATTAATTCGAACAGGCCAAAACGTACCCCGTACCTATCAGGAGGACCCCGGCAGATTTTATCCGATCAGGGACTCGCTGGATAAGAGAGCGCCCTAACACGGCTCCTGGGTTATAGAAGCTCCGCACAAGGGGGGAGAGGAGAGAAGGTTTTGAAAGCCCAGGGACATTGCTCGATAATGACTTGGAGCCTGACGGCTAGAGGACTTATTAGAATGATAGCCAAGGAATTGCTGGAACGTTCTTTCTTCGAATCCCCTACAAGAACCGTGCCCCGGTTATGTAGGGACACATGTCACCTAATCGATAATTTGAAATTTCACGATTGGCTTTTAATTGACTTGAATAAAAGGAGGTTATGCTTTCATCCCGGGACCCAATTTGATCAGAGGTTACGCGCCGTACAATATTCGTACCAATTCGGCTAGCAGACGAAATCAAGACACCACTAGTTCTTGCCCTTCCTCCTTTTAGCCCCTAGATCTGTAAATGAAGTACCTGGAGTACCCTTTTCCACACCGGTATTGTTTGACCGGCTGTCCTGCTTAATGGATAGTGACACGGAGCCAGCATCCGACCGCGATAGATGATGGCTCTTCAAGTTCTGGGAAAGGCCGGTTTCCGGAAACGACGCGACATCGAAGTCCAAGTCGGACGGCAATTGGTCGATAGCCGAGCAGATCATCTTGAAATGAGTCGGCATCCATACGTCGTAGACGTTCTTGGTGAAGCGATATGCCGTCCACTTCTTTCTTCCGTCGAGTGCTGTGAAGTCGAATGTATGGATTGGGTGGCGGTAATACTTAGTATCCTTCCCATCTATAACCGGATAGTGACCGTAGATCCGTACCGACCTATGGTCATGCGAGATAGAGAAGCCAAGAATCTGCCGGTGGATTTCATCCTCGCGTTTCACAGTACGAAAGAGTTCGGCGACCGCCCGTACCGTAAGGGTTATGCTGTGGGCGTTCTGGCGGTCCGCCACGTCCAGCGCTGCGGCGCCGCACTTCACCTCGTACGTCAGGAACGGGAAATACATGTAGTACGTCGCCATGAAGAGGGACTGGTCTCCAGCGATGAAGTTGCCAATGAATGGTGACAGCTTGGCCAGCTGGTCGTCGGTGAATGCCTCGCGTCTGAACCCCACAGAGTAGTCAGGCTGGGGACGAGTGCTAGTCAGAGGGATCGAGTTGTTCCAGCCTTCGTTGACGCTCTCCGTCAGGATGTCGAGGTGCTCTGCACCGAATGTATCAAGACTTTCAGCTGAAGGAACAATGAGCCGAGTGATATCTTGAATGACTCGCGCCTCGTTTCTGTTGTGTATCTTCTGGCACGTCGCTTCAAAGATGTCGTCGCGGAAGAGCGTATCGCTGGGAATTGGCTGTGCCTTCTCGAGAAGAGACCGGCAAATAACCTGGCTGGCACCGGCTAAGCCTAAAGGAGCCTTGGTCATATAGCTGCCTTTAACTTCGAGCAGGGTCTCATAACGCTGGTCTCGATACAGCGCGCTCTTCTCCTCCCTCGGCTTTTGATCGCTGGGCGTGGTGGATGTAGCAGAGTTCGACCTCTTACGGGACAGATTGGACGAGGATTTCTTCCGCGCAAGTAGATGCTCCATGGTGGGATTCGTCTCCCAGGTCTCTTCCGGCCAGCACTGTTCCTCTGGCCAGCGCCCTTCCTTCGTCCAGAAAGCAATCGGATCAGTCTGTTTGGGGGTGTCGCTGCAAACCGCTGGCTCGTTAAATGTGTTCTCGGCAGCGTGTGTACGGGATGTCCGTTGTCGCTTCTGGTCTGGGTCTGGGCTGGGCTCGAGCGCGTCTTCGATTGATTGCTTGCGCTTGCGACCTCTGCTTTGGACAGGCGCTGGTAGATCCTGTAACACAACTTAGCTTGTGAAGCATCACAGTGTAATGCAGAAGACATACTTGTCGAGACGGCGTCTCGCTGATTGTAGGCGGACGTAGGCGATTGCGTCTGGTACGCTTGGTTGCGTGCTGCTCTTCGAAGCGACCGCGCTTTCGAGGGGCGCCTTTGCGCGACTGGATGCCCTGGGGTCGTTTTCCTGCAGCTGTTAGCGGAAGGATGTCCTTTGGCGCCGGTGATGGGAGCCCCTTCTGGGCCGCTGTTTGGGCTCGAGTGCGGGCCATGGCGACGAGAATGCTGGTGAGCGACGAGGTGGTCAGTTTATGTAGATGCTGTTTGTGGGTGCGGTTTCGAAAACCAGCATCCGTCAGCCAAGAGTTAAGCGCCTCAGCCACGTCAGGTGGAGTCGGACTGCCCCGCTCCGTTGCAATTGCAGAACCTGAAGGGCTGGGAGACGAATGCAACGCTACGTCCAAGGCTGACGTGTCGGCCTCAATGTCCAACTGCATTTCGGGAGGCGCAAGGGCGAAACTAAAGCATACGTGAAACTTAAGCCAAGCTCGGATACACGAGTGGCTCTGATTGATCTATTTTGGGGCTGTTCGTGTATTCTTGGTTTGGGTACCGGTTGGGAGAATCACCCCGCGTTGCCCTCTCAATATCACTAAAATTGATCTGAAAGTTCAAGGACCTCCACAAGGAGATTTTAGTCGAACAGGAGACACTAAACATGTGCAGCCCCATGCTACATCGACTGCCAGCCGACTGTAGCAACCTGCTACGACCAAAATGCGATTTGCATTTTTCAATCTGCATCTTGACCCGGAATCGGTGAAATATTGTTCCGGCAACATCCCCACCCCTATGACTCTTCATAGTTTCCTTAGGAAAGGGCGGGTGCCACCGTGAATCTTCCATTAATTAACCCTCATCCCCCATTTTGCTCAACACTCGATGCTCTACAGCCGTCACCTTAATTTTCAAGTCGCCAAATACGCCGCGAAATCTGACCGGCAGAGACTGAAGCCGCCTCCTGATCGTAACATTTCTGTCACAGTTAGGCTGATCGCGAGAGAAGGTTGCATAAGGTGTGGGAAGTGTAAATTGTCATCGATAATCTAGGCTCTGGAGAGCAGTGGCTAGGAAGCTCTATATATAGTGTGGGAGCCCCGGAACAACGTTGTTACGGGGTCTCTACAGCTCCTAGGGGCGTTGATGACTAAGCAAGTGACCCCTATTCTGCGACACACCCCCCAGATAAGAGGGAAATGCTCCCTTGAATCTGCCATTCGCAGCTCCATATGATCCCTAAATTAGCATCAACAAAAGAAATAGTAATATAGCTAATATAAACATTGGGTGCAATAACAAAAAGGTAAGGAAGGATCGTTCCGGGGGCTTTGGGCCCAATAAAAATTTTAATGGTCTTTTATGTGCTTACGATCTCCTGAATGCACCTGCCGTAAGTCCTGCAAGTTAAGAAGCGACCTAAAATGCTCGAACTGCTATTTAGGAAAAGCTTTTGTCAAACCGTCAGCAGGCATCTACGCTATAGGCAGGTAGGTAACGTTAAATAATCCCCGGCTCTGCTCTTAACGAAGCCATATATTTTGCGTATTCACGTAACGTAACCGAATAATAATCCTCTCGTTTTCGCCTACTACCAGTCTGATCGCCTGTTGGTTATCGTAAAAGATCTCCCAGGCCTAACCTAATTCTAGTTTTAAATTTCGGAATAAGCGTTTAAAAGCTATGGCCTTCTTAGCCGTATATTCCAACGCAAGTAGCTTAACCTTTATTATGAAGGTCGTTACTGTAACCTAACGAACCGCCTTCCATATAATTGGTCTTCCGAAAAAGGTTATTATATAGCTTTGGGAAGATCGCCGTATTTTAAAGTTATTAACAAATAACGCGTTTCCTGCGATTAACAAAGCCTGGGCTTCCCCGTTCGTACCCCCGTATACGATCGCAAGAAACCGTATATGAAATAAGTAACGGATTACCTTATTAATAATTTTAATATGCTTAATTAATAGGTTGCTTAAAAACTTTAATAATAAGGATACAACAAAAATTACGTTTGGGCGGATTATTATTACAGTATATAAGATAAATTCCATACGTTCTTAATAACCTTTAATCTATTTTTTAAAAATTATTCCGTTATTGGAAATAAATTCTTTAATCCTTAAGGGAATCGGTAACATAAAAACGTCGTTTATTAACTTAAAGCAAGCTGTTATTTTCTCGATATAGGAATTATGGGTTAAGATAATTTGCTTTTTTAATTTATCGCGGATTACCCGAATATTTAAAAATTAACTTATTTCGCTTTAATTTTTAAATTCGTACGTTCCTTTTAACTTAAAAATTATTATATTAACTTCGGATTAATATTTTCGGTAATGGAAAAATAACAAATCGTTTACGAAAAATATAAAAACAACCGTACGTTATTCGTTATAAAACAGGTACGGTTTTTTTAGGGATAAAGTAAACCCTAATTTCTGTAAGGTAAAGGAAAACTTTCGATACTATAGCAAAAGCGAATTTTTAAGCCCATATAAAGCGCTTTCAAGTTCCGCATATATACCGCTTTTCTTAAAACCTTTTAGGAAAACGCAGGTTATTATAAACTATCCCTTACGAAAAACGTTCAAGAAAGCTATTACCATGTCGTATTAACAAGCTTCCAGGTCTTATTTAGCAGCTATAACCATAACGGTTTTAAAGGACCTAGCTATAAACGTAACAGCGTACGTGCTGATAATCGAATCGGCTTTCTGGAAATCGCTACGCATATAGATACGTAATTTACAGCGTTTTAGCCAGCCATCTTTATCGAACTTATATATAAATACCCATTTTAATAGGATCAGCTTAAACTTAGCTTATATAATCGGTATTTCCTTCCATATCCCGCGCTTTATAAGCGCCTCGATTTTTTTCTTAACATCCTCCTTAAAGGCGTCGCCTAAAGGGTACTTTTCGAGATCTTTCCAGTGCTTCGGCGGCTTGGCTGTCAGTTAATCCCTATAGATCTTAGGTCTATTTAATATAACGCCAAACCGCTTAGCTTACTTTTATAACGCCCTTGCCGCAATTATTATATGGAAGATGTAAAGTTTTTTATGTTTTTATTTTATTACATGCTATAATAACGGAAATAAATAAATAACATCCTTCCAGTTTTAATTTAAGGCTAGGCACATTTTACTATTTTCAAAGATTACGGTAACGTTTACCGAATAAACGCCACCGTTTACGGTACCATTAGGGCTTTCCCGCTTCCGCAACCTCTTACTTTTACAAGTAGGTACTTATAATTGCTTTCCCTTGCTTTTTTTGGATTTTCGAATACGGGGGGCAAAGTTTCCCTAATCGCCGGTACTTTCCTTATCTATTAAAGTCCCGAACCTGATTCCAGATAAGGGCAAGTAGGCTAATTTACCTATGGGGCCCGTTAAGTGCACTTCCCGGGAGGCTTCTTTTATGCCTTTTTCTTCGCAAGCAGCCTACGAAAGCTCCGCAGGCTTAATGCTCTTAGCCAGCGGCTAAGGCTCGCTTTCTTAAGTACCTCCCTAAACCTTACTTTCCGGATTAGGAATATTCTTAAAGGTTAAAAGTCCACGATTAACTTCAGCTTTGTCCGTAAGCTTCCCTACCTCCAAGTTCTGACCCTCCGGTTAACTACCCGTCAGGTTTTTAGGTTCGGAAGTAAAACTTTCGGCGGTTTTTAAAATGCTGTAATTATTATGGAGGCCGTCCTACGCGTTAAATATGTCAAAAATTAGATTTTTTTTAAGAATTTCTTCGGAAATTTAAAAATTCTTTACAAACTTCCGGCTTATAACTAAAACGAACGTTTCCTCCTTTTCCTTTTTTGGCTAATAAAAGATATCTTCGTTAAATTTAACGTTACACGTAATAATAACGGTACGGAACTTAGGCACCCATATTCGGTAAATATTAAAAGCTCGGAATCCTACCAAATAACCGATATAAACTTTCGGTTTTACTTTAAATACTCGCTTTTCTTTTCCAGCTTTTCGATTTTTTATTAACGGATACGTTCGTACGCCATATGCGAAAATCCCAAACTAATCGGGTTTAAGATCTACGGTAATTACGTTTACAATAACAGGATTATATTAACGGAAGTACTACCTAAATTAACGTACAAGTACCTTATTAGGTAATAACAAATTATACGCGTAACTTGGGCTTATATTATATAACCATGCTGCAGCTTTTATTACTTTAAGCCAAAGGTTTTTTAAAAGGTTCGCTTTTAGCTTTATTCGAAAAGCTTTATTAATTAATTTTTAGCCTATTCGCTCGCTTCCCCTTACAGGTTTTTTAGTATATAAGGAAGCTGTTTTAAGCTCGATTCCTTTTTCGATATACCATACTTAATAATTCGTAAATCCGTTTACCGTAATCGTTTTAATATTATTATCCTGCTTAATTTTGTAAATAAGAAACTTATATTACCTGCGTACCTAATGCTTAAAATCCTTAATAAAACGGAACGTCGTTATTCCCAAACGATCGGCTATTAAAAAGGCGAAAAGCTTCCTATTATACTCGTCTTTGATTACCAGGAGCTACCTAAAGCCATCAAACCTTATAAGGTAATCGAAGTAATCCTATGCAATACGCCAAAAGGGTCTGGAAGCTCGGCTTTCGGGCAAGCGTCTTGAAATCATTTTAAAGGCATACGTACGAACATAGCTCTCATACTTCAAACGCTTCGTCCTTTCGATAATAACGTTCCTGGCGTTCTTAATAAACGTTTTTAACGCCTTAGGTTTTAAATACCCAAACTTAAGGTACCAAAACTTCTTTATTCCTTTACAAAGGCGTAAAGGATCCCTTAATCGCCTTTACGGCTTCCCTTTCTTTTTTCTACTGATTATCGGAAGTATCAAAATGCCTGCCGGGCTTTACAGAATTATTAATAGGTTGTTCGAATAAAAGGAAAACGGTTTATATTTAAAAAAAGCTAAGTTATATACTTAAGTAAGCTTTACAAAAATAACGCTTTTGTTAATTTTTCCCTTTTTAAGGGAATAATCCAGACCGTAATACCAGATCCCGGCTTTTTTTAATAAAGCTTCCGAAACAATATTAACGTAAAAACCTTTTATTATTACTATATCCTTAAGGATAAGGTTATGTTATAACTTTCTAAAAGCTTCCAATAATGCTCCCTTAATCACCTTTTCCCCCGTACCGCTAATCGGCAACGAAGAAAATCCCGCTTTTATTATTTGTCCTATAAAGTCAGGCATAAAGGTACCGGGGACGAATAGGTTTTTAATATTTACCAAGTGCCTTACCTTATAGTTGTCGATCAGTATGGATTAAAATAAAAGGTGCTTGCTAAAGTGGATGGTAATATAAATCCCTGAAATAAAATTAAAGGCTTCCAAAGTATAAGGATTAATAAGCGCTATAATAATATTTCCGAACTGCGTATTATTACCGCCGTTATTATTAGGCGCTAATCGTCTTATAAAACCCCGGATAAGTTCTTTTTACTTAAGGAACTTTATAAGGTTATCCCGAAACTTCCTTTACCTGTTAAACTTAAAGCGTTTGCGGATTCCTTTTAGGACCTTTTGGCTGGGGTGGGTAATCCTCCGAATGGTTACCTCCGTAATCGCCAGGCGCAAAATAGCACACTCGAAAGGGTTCCACTTGTGAATCTGGTCCAACGTATCAAGATAAGGACATTTATGGCCACTAGGCTTCCTCGGTAAAGAAGAATTTGCGCTGGGGTTCGGGGGCGCTCCCGATTCGGAGGGTGATCCTGGTAACAGCGTGGCAAAGATCCCAGGATCTTTGGTCTTAGCTCGCAAATTGTTTTCATGGCATATAGCTAAAAACCAGGCCCCAAGCTCCTATAAAGTCATGGTAGGCCTGCTAAGCGAATTATCCCGTATAAGGTTAATAAGCTTTATCTGTCCTTACGTTGGCACGAGCCGCTTTGATATAAAGCTGAAAAAGTTTTTTGCCGCAAGCGGACCCTTAATTTCCTTAAGGTTATACGCCTTTGTTTGAATGTAGACGGTAAACCAGGTCCGGTACCATTGATTATGCTTTATGTAGCCTACTTTTGTTAAGCGCAGGGTTTTGCGGTATTCCTCGCGTACCGTCGTGATGGTGCTTAGCGGTAAGGGAACGAATTGATCCCTTAGTTTCCTGAGAAGGTTCTGGATAGTTGTCTTTTTTTGGATAATTAGGGTGGTTTGGGCGTTCCTTAGGATCTGGCTTTTTACTGTCGCGTTGATTTACGTCTGAATGTTGGTGTACTTTGCGTTGATTTTAAAAGCTTCGCGTACCTTCTTTCGGATATTGCCCTTAAGGCGTTTGAGATCTGTTTTATATTGTTCCTTTAGATCCGCAGCTTGCAGCTCCTTGGGAGCTTCGGGGGTAGGACCACGCTGTTCGACATTAAGGTGAGAGTTCTGCCATTGGATTAGGACCTGCGTATGTTGTTTCTTTAACTGAGTATTGGATTCCGCAGTATATTCCTCGAGCGAAGGGAGCTTCCGAGGGCCTGTGGAACGCTTAACGTCGGGCGCATCTGGGTCGATGAGGTGCCATATACCGCGTGAGAGAGCGTTGAAACGTAGGGAGAGGAACCAGTTAGGGTAACTGAAGCGATCCTTGAGGATTACGTCCTTGGGAATGGGATCATCCGACATATTAAAGGGCAATAAGGTTTTCAATCAGTAAAAAAGAAGTTGCGATCAACTTAACCGTAGCTATCTTGCGCAGCTAGAGCACCGGGTTCATAACTGTCACAGTTAGGCTGATCGCGGGAGAAGGTTGCATAAGGTGTGGGAAGTGTAAATTGTCATCGATAATCTAGGCTCTGGAGAGCAGTGGCTAGGAAGCTC
>QJNU01000574.1:0-48205 GCA_004154915.1 Monosporascus ibericus
AAAACATCCGAGTTGCAAAGTAAGAATATAATTTATATCTTCCTTCGAATCTTTACTTTACGATAAGGTTTTTTTTTTTTTAAAAAAAAAAAATTCTTGTTATCACATACGTCGTAAATAGTCCCTGAACAGTGTCGGCTTTGCCGTTCGTGCGCCATTAATTTTCGGCACCGCCTGGACCGAGACGGTGGCCGGAAAACCGGCACTGCCGGAAAGCTCGGACACAGGTGGGGATAAGTCCCGAATACGAAGATTACGAGCACTTTGGACAGGCATCGGGTGGACCTTGATATTACTTTCCTTATGTCACCCTCAAGAGAGTTGCAACTGTTTGACTTTTGTGACTTCGTTGTATCTGCTTGGGGGAAGGATAGTTTATATTTGGACCGCGTGTATACAAATGCCGTTGTTTTCGGATTGTCATTAGTTAAGAACATTTGCCCGTAAGAAGAATTGATTACTTTGCCGCTGGTTACCAAGGAATCTATATTCCGCCCAACGGGATGTGGTCCAGGAAGAGGTAGCCCTAAGAGCTGTGTTAGACTCTGTTTACCAGTGGCCACGCATATCTGCCGACTCATCTCCTTCGACGAGGACCCTTTTCAACGCATTTTGTGATGCTTTTCGTAGTACTAAATATGGACACGCTCCGACATTACGTAACATATTAATATTTCCCGCAACACCCTTGATATCCAACAGCTGGATTGGGCTTGGCGCCTGCATAACGAATTGCGCAGCCGGTGGACTTTGGTGGAGTTGCTTCGACGTCTGGTCCTTGTCTTGTAGTGGGTTATTCCCAGCGGTTGTTCCAACGGGTCGTAACAGTTGAGCCAAATAGCGAAGACCATTAGCGCTGTTAGGAATCGAACCTAACTCACTATATGGCTCACCTATATGACAGGTAGGTAAGCTATTGAATAAAAGTTTATCTTGTTCTACGTTATTCTTTGCGAGATCTGTTTGCTGGGACAATAGTATACTAGTATATGCACCTAATCACTCTGTAGTGCTTGTAGTCTTCGCTGACTCGCGGAAGGCGAAAGATAGTCCTCAATTCTGTTAAAGACGCGTCGCTTTGAAAACCTGGTGATCATAATAAAATACCTTGCGGATTTTAAATCGGGTAGGATGGGAATCCTTGGTAGCCTCAATAAGTGGCTGGAATGCTCGGAAGCCTCATTGAGAGACCGGAATGCTCGGAACACTGATTGAGATGGTGGAGTCTTTAGTTATATTGTTGAGAGTAAATATTAAAAATATATAAGACGGATGAAAAGCCTGCTCCTGTTGCTGTCATCAAATCAGTCACTGTCGTCACATTCGAATTATTCAGTACTACTGTCTACACCTCAGAACAGTACTTTTCAATTTCAGCTACAGCTTACACATCTAAACCTAAGCAACACGGACGTTCACCGACACAAGATGCATCTCAACGTTGTTGCTGGTCTCGCTATCCTCCTGGCCATCCAGCCGGTTGCTGCACGAACTTGTGTTTTAAACGCTATCGAATGCACCTGTAAGTTATGGAGCCTAATATTAACAACTTAGAATTCCGCTAAGCATAGACATTTAGATGACAGCGGCCGACGCTGTGCTAAGTGGTGTCCGCAGGTTGGGTGCGGTTGTGCCGATTTTAAAGATGGCTACGGCAACCTACAATCATCGAAATGCATTACTGAGATTGAGTTCCTCGGTCGTCACAAGTGCGGCTAGCTAGGCAGAGGCATTATAGTGATCTTATGTAGATCCCCTAGTTTCTTTATGGATACTTAGGAATTCATAGAGAAATCTGAGAGAAATCCCACCACACCTTCAGTGTTTACGATATTATAAGGAAGAGGTTTGTAAGGCCCAGCCTACATAACCCCCATTATAGTCATTAGGAGTTTTATGCAACCATACCTATTGGAAAACTCGAGATCCCATCCCTTCTTTTAGAGATAAGCTAATGAGGGCCGAATGCTACGATCAGATATCCGGCAGTGGTGTTTTCTGCTAACAAAAGCTAAAGTCGAGACTTTGAACAATACTAAGGGTGTTGTAGCTTGTATTAAAGTTATCTTGATAGATCCCAAAGTTAGAGACTACGGTAATTGGCCGTACATTTATCAAGAGCGGATAAGCTAGTTACAAGACTGATAGATATTAAAGGTGGGAATAACACGAAGTTGATCGCTAAAGAGCTACATGAGGAAGGTAGAGAGGGTTCCTTTCTAGCACTATATACTTTGTTCCTGATTATCCTGATAATTTCTCATGCAAGACGTATCCGAGGCGTCTTTGTAGTATAAAGCTGTAGGGCAAATGCACTTTCAACAACATAGCCAAACGAGGAAGAATGATGATGGGGCTTTGGTGCATAGTATGACTTACGCTGATACCGCTCTTGGTACAACTCTTGATTCCGGGTCAGAAGGATCCCTCAAATCTTACAGTAGAACTATGTAGAGGCTGGTTGCCGTCCGCAAGCATGGCATGGCCTTGTCGACCGTGAGAGTGACGCAATTTGAGCTCGCGGGCCCACAAACCTTAGTTGTCCGCGCAGAACGGCCAATACCAGGGGAGTCGACCAGTTCTTTGCTAATAACTCTCTGTGTTTCTTGTTTTGGTACGTCGGAGCCCCGCAGCTCATGTCTGAGGGCATCAGCTGACCAACAAACTCATACGTAAACTTGGAGAAGTCTGACCATCTTGTCCGACTCGACTAGCGCAGTTCGGCGATAACGTTCAAATAGAATACAGCTGTAGCCCCTGACTGGAGAATTCCGCCTTCAAAACAGGACTTTCCCTAGCTATAACTGGAAAACGAGGCTCAACCGGTTCAGCCTCACAAGCCATCACTGGCAAAAGGGCTGTGTCAACCTTCAAGCTGGGATGCGACTTTCTCTCACCCTCCCTTAAGTACGAAAAGCCTGGTAGAAAAGAACAGATGAACGTAGTTTGGAGAAGGGAGGCTTCATGACCTGGTTAGGACCGCAGCCGTAGGGACTATTTTTAGTTACTTCAGATAGTTGCCAGTCCTAGCTAAGCCTCCTGGGGTTTCCCAATTTTTGTTATGCGGCTTTCGCCTGGTCAGTGAAGTATGACAGTGCCTCACCATCCGTCAGCATCTAAGGTCATGTTCTAGCCATCGAATCAATGCTTGACATCGAAGCTTCTTGGGGCCAATGTGCATACCGCAAGATTCAAATCTCAATCTGACGCTCATGAGGCTATGCCATTGTGCAGGCATGCTAAATTCCCTCTGACGCTCTCCATACGTCACCCCACCTCGTAAAAGTAAAGGTGGTGATCACTCCGCGGGCTTCGATACGAAGCGCGGTGGTCAGAAGGACGCTAAGGTGCTAGCCTTGCCAACGGACGGTGCTCCGTTCGTCTATGGATTCTGGGATATCTTCCGAGTCCTATTGATCGAGCTGTGTATATAAGTCTCCTTGATCCTCTGGAAGTCGTGTTCTCCTAGTCCGTATCATCAACGACGACTTCAGTCACAAGGCAAGCACGAGTTATCACATTTCATACTTCACACGAACGTGCCTAAACCCTGAATCAAATACCGGTTAGAAATTAATTAGCCGCAACGACTATCATGCATTTCACAACCTTCATCCTCGCCGCCCTCGCCAGCGCCTCAGCCACCACCGCACGCGCGCTCGAGCCGCAACGGCGCGCGGTCACCACAGTGGGCCTGCCCGACCCTGCGTTCAGAATCGACCAGGCCGTGGACTCTTGGCAGGCGTTCCGCGTCGATCTGCCCGCCACCGAGTGCACGCTCTTCTACCGGTTCGAGCCGGGGTTCCCCGTCACGCAGGACGGAGCCTCCCAGATCAACGTCCGCGACGTCGACGGTAACGCGCCCGGGGCCATCGTCGGCACCTTCTCCATCAACGCCTTCGACGAGCTGCCGCACGTCATCAACACCTTCCAGTGCCGCGACCCCTTGACGGTGCGCTTCGAGATCGCGAGCGACGAGCAGCCCGGCAGCGTCCAGTTCGATGCCGACACAGAGAACGGCATCTTCTTAAGCTATAACCACTGAAGAAGCTCGGTGGTGCTTTGCGTGAAGATGGAACGGCGCCGAATTTGGTTTTCTAAACTGCTACAGCTTAAGAGAAGGCTAGATATAAAATTGCTTGAGCGTCGGAGAAAGACGTTTCCCCGGCAGAGGTGGAACGGGAGACGCCTGAGGAGAGGTTGTTTACTTTGTCAAGGTATTCAATATTTCCATTCCTGCCCCGTATAATATAGATTTCAAATTCAACCTACTTGTATGCCGCACTGTTGTTTAGTGTGTCGTAATCTCTCCGCTTCACTGCTTTTTAGCGGCTAAAACAAAAGGAATAAGCCGGGTAATAAAGGTCCTTTCGGCGAATATGGCTTATACCCCTATATGCCGATCTATAGCTTGAATTACTGACCCTTCAGTCTGGAAAATAAGAAGGCGGAGTGGAGCTATACAATTTAAAGACCTTGGTCTTTGAATAAACCCCCTTTTAAATTCTCCTCTTAGATCAAAAGTGCCGCTAAGTAGAGGCTATAGAATGACGCCCTCTGTTATGGGCAGAGCCACGCCCAGCGATGCACACGCAAGCCCCCGGCCGACCGGCTGAAATATGACCCACAGTTCGAGTCCCGTGACCGCCGGAGCATGTAGGAAGCAGGGAAAAGAATATAAAACTATGCAAGACATACTTGCGCCGCATAGGAGAGATATCACGTGCTGGTAATGCAGGGCTAGTCCTGGCCGCATGATGGGTTGCAGGAGGTCTGAACAGACCCGCTACTTATTGGGCCCGGCACACCGGCCCATGGGAGTGTGGAGCTTACTACTCCGTGGCGGCGGGTATTAGGAGACCTTGAGGATGTATAGTAAGAAGAGATTCCCCGGCTAGGCCGGCTTTTAGGGGGTCTCTTAGAGGTCAAGGAGACTTCAGATCAAGGGACATCTACATATGCTGCTAGAGGTAAAAGTGCGGCATCATGACAATAATCGTATAGGGCATTGAGATACAAGATAAAGTGATGCTATATGGGAAGCTATGCAAGGTCGGCAACTACGTGTGATGTCGGCCCTGGCATGGGTCGAGTGGTTCCGGTGAAGGTAGGGTGCGTGATAGGCCGCATGAAATCTGGCTTTGCCTAAGCGGGAAGGTTGCCTGCATATGCCTCTACTTCCTACAGTACGCGGAAAGGTGGTAGGATATGTCCTATCAGCGATGTCTCTTCCCTCATGGTGTCAGCACTCAAGACAGGTGTTATGGTCATGTCTTTGTCATTCGAGGTATTGCGGTCTGTCTCTACTTACTTAACTAAGCATTGCGGTTATGCTGTGCAGTGTGTAATAGTTGAATTAATCGCACACCCACTCCTAGTATGCCCGGGAGGGAGTTACGGAGGTTGTAATGCTTTCCTTGCCGCATATAATATGGAGCCAGGGGCTATATGACGGAGTAGGAAGAAGTTGCAGCTTGCTCACTCCGACAGTTTCTATTTCCCGCCTGCCAACTCCCCACTACCCCTGTATAATTCGGAAAGAGGCTGATGTTTTTAATGCGCTGCGAGATCCCGTCCGTCCTTCTCCCTATCGACTCACATATTCCATTTGCCAATAAGGTAAGAGTTAAGCAATGATATTGGTAAGCCACAACGGCGATGCTCCAAATATGCCCCGTCCGTGACGCTGGCCAACATCCTCAGCGAGGGTACCTTCGGACTCGGATCTCACCCACAGCAGCAGCGGCGGAGGGGGACAGCTACTGCACGGCAACGATACGCTCGCCTCTAAGACAGAACAAAGACGGATTTTTGCCATTGAGGGTATCCTTTTGCAGCGGAGAAGCTGGAAGGTCCGACCGAGAGCCGCCCACGAGACCGGAGTCTCCAGGCCCGCGCAGCAGCGTACCGGCCAGGAGAGCGAGAGAGGACGGGGTGACTGCCTATCTTCGCTCGTGACATTCTCAGGGCGCGATTGCATACGCGCTACTTTGGGCGAGAAAAGGGGTCTTTATTCTCTCGCAGGTGAAAACTAGCTATGTTGTTGATTCTTCTTGCGCCCGTTATGGGTACTCGTACATGGCAGCCGACTGACGGACGGAACGGACGAGCAGGGCTGTTCAACGGTGGCGCGAGAATATGTTAATCGAATTGCTTATCCAACGACCAAGCGCCTTGCTCTCTCGCTCTCCTCTCTGCATCGCTCAGTTGTGCTCGCACCTAATTAGTGCTTTCTCACTTTCGAGTATATCCACGCGGCCGTTATCCCATCACCACAAAGCTACAGGGCACATCTAAGCCAGCCTTTCATATGCTCCTACATGGCAATCACGACAGCCAACCCGTTTGCCTGGCAGCAGAATGTTTATACGGCGTGTACGTTCAAACTCAAGTCTAGAGTCCTCTGCCGGCCACATGAATGTACGGGGGACATATCGAGCCACTCATCTCGCACGTTCCTCCATTTACTAACCCAACGGCCCTCCCCACCCCCATACACCCTCCCAGGCTTGTGCTACGTGACAGGGGGATGCATTGTCAACGGCCATTGACCTTCCATGAGATACTTGGATTCATAACACCGACCGGATCAAATCAACTGAGCCAAGTGTGAGGCCTTAGGCTCATTAAACTGGTATAAAATGATCCAATTTAGTCCATAAATATGTTAGACCCCAGAACTGAGGTAGGACGCGCCCCGCGTAGAGCAAGGGTCAGGCGCTTTCGCACCTCTCGGTTCCTCGATCCAAGGACCATGAACCAAACAACATCCACGACCCGCGAGGAGGAGGCCGTTAGTCCTCCTCGTCGCCCTCGGCATCCTGGTCTTCGTCCTCCTCCGGACTCCGCTGGCGTGCTGGAGACCCGCCGTTGGCCGCCGCGTCCGCATCCGCGCTGCCATCACGCAGCTGCTGCTGTTGAGATTGGGATGGCTCATCTGTGGCGGCGGCGGCCGCTGCATCATCCTCGTCTTCCTCGGGGCCGTAGGGGCGCTCCTTGTAGC
This sequence comes from Monosporascus ibericus, assembly GCA_004154915.1. Taxonomy (NCBI): domain Eukaryota; kingdom Fungi; phylum Ascomycota; class Sordariomycetes; order Xylariales; genus Monosporascus; species Monosporascus ibericus. Next base: position 7,004 of record QJNU01000574.1, read on the forward strand.
TCTCCATGACCTGCTTCAGCTGGTCGTCCGGCTCGCCCACCGTGACGTCGAGCTGGTGTACGACCTGTTCCTCCACCTCGGTGATTCCTATCGTGCGGGCGATGTTCTTCGTGCGCTGGGGCCTGATGGTGGTCCGCTGCATGACGGGGTAATAGTAGGCGGCCTTCTGGTCCATGGTGTGGTCGTCGTTGAAGGCGATAATGACTTCGTCATCGTACTTGGTGCCGTGATTCAATTCTGTCTCTTGAGCAGTCTCGTACGCCCGAATCCGTGTGAATTGGAAGTTGGGTCGTCCATTCCTATCCTTATGCGTATATAAACCATCGTCGTCGTGATCCGGATTGTCAACGTCAAACCGCTTCCGGAACTTATCGGCCGCGTCGGCAGAATCATTTAGATAGAAATCGTAGTTCATAGCTGGAGCGGGCTTTGGGATGTTCTGAGGGTCTCGTTCATGGGCTTGAAGCGCCAACTGGTAGGCCTCCTCCTCGGCGTCGCTCTTCTCAATGGGTCTGAAAAGGCCGTGGAGTAGACGACTGTCATATGTTTTGGATGGCGGGACGGGGTTATTCGTAAATTTCACCGTGACATAGGCGCCCGAATCTGGGAATGCATCGAGGTCGGGTAACAGAGGATAGACATCGAGGAGCTTAGCATTTCGCTTGGACGGATGTTTGACACGATTCTTGTCCTTGAGATTTGCAGCAGCGACGGCAAAGCTCTGATCAATCTTTCGCTTCACGTAGGCGGGCGAATCCTTATCCGGCTCTGGCGAAGGCCGCTTAAGTGGTCTCCGCGGCCCCGTGTTGAGATTTCGTAGTGGACCAGCCTCCAGCCGCGCCTTAGTTGTGACGGAGGAAATGTATTCTGTGCGACGGAGGAAAGAGACGGATGGATCGGCGACCTTGGGCTTTCCAAGAGTAGACAGAGGTCTGAGAAGGGCACGGTCGTGAGGATGAGGCGGTGCTGCTTGGGCAGGAGCTTGGATAGCTGTTTTCTTGGTCAACAAAGCCATAGGCTCTATAGCTTTGGCTGAAGTACTCACAGCTCTCATCACCATCAAAGACGCCCGGCATTCCTACGAGGTCCAATGGCATACCAAGCTCGGCATCGGCCTCGATGTTGAGCGGCTGCTCTCTTGCTAGCCTGGATGCAAAACTGGGAGCGGTATACTGGCCACTAGCCAGGCCGGTATTCGGAATGTCTAGCAGCTTCGGTGGATGGGGAGGCGGTGGAAGCGCATTGGAATAACGGATTCTGGCGATGAAGTCTTGGTGGATGGAGCGGTGCTCACTATTACGCGAAGACGAGGAGGCCATCGCGACAGGTTAGGATGTTCTGTTGTACGAAAAGACAGTGACGCGACGGGGAGCTTTGCGCGATTGCGGGTCTACTTTGAACAGGAGAGATCGGAAGTGCAGAAAATGCGACCGGGCAACTTCCGGAGATGGGGAGATGATTAAATAAGAAAAGTAGAATACTGCTTAAAGTGTGCGCCTTGCAGTAGGCAGTTGTGCATGGGTGCGGAAGAGGTGAAGCCTAAGATGGGAAAGCTGTGTGTAATTAGATGGTGAAAGTAAAAAGTTGGAAGTGAGTAATGAACCAGGGACTGGACCACGCCCACTGGAATCAGCCCAGCACCACCACCAGCACCTAAACTTGGTGATTTTTATTGATACATAGCGGGTGTTATCTAAACACCCCAACTTCTGTTTCGGTTGATTTGTAACATTAAGTGCGTATTTTCTCCTTTCGTGTTTTCATTACAAGCCAGTGAGTGCCACCTACCTCCTGGGAGCTTGATTTGTCTAACGTTAAGGTATTACCGCATATTCCCCTGAACCTGCTTTCGCCCTTCCCTGTATGAAGCTCTCGATCTCTCATGCCAGAGTAGCACAGATAACAGCCCTGAGTCCTCTCACTTTGCAGCCCGTAGTGCTACACATTAATGCGCTCTATCATAGGTACTTTTATACAATGCGCCCGAAATGACTTCCCGTTGCCGCCTCACAAGGCAGTGATCCTTAATAGCGCCGCCATACCAGTGTAACCGCCATGCGTCTGCCCACGTATCTCGTACTTCATACATATAGGTAGGATATGCGGACAAATTCTTTCGTGACGACGCGACTTCTGGGCCATTTGCTCGCATTCCATCCTACTTTCCGTATCTGGCCTTGCCAAATGAGAAGGGTACATATTTGTACTTGATCATGTGCTGGATCTGCTTGCGCACTGTAAATCCGCGTTAGCATTTGACCAATCCGAGCTGAAAGTCTTCGCATTGGGCGCCTTACTGGTGAGGACGAAGAGGATGATCCAGTACATAACCAGAACAGGCCAGAAGACCGGCACGTTGAACACCTCGAACCAAGAGCAGAGGAACGCGATACCGATGGCCCGAGTCGCCCCGTGCCAAAACTTGAATTCAGGAAGCCGTCGGATGAAAGGGCGAAACTCCTCGTCTTGCTTGGTCGGCAGGCCGCCCGCAGATCCATCCTCCATCTCGCTGTCTATCGCATCGTTGGAGGGGTCGAACTTGGGCGACAGAAAGGCGAGGAACATGTTGAGCAGGTAGATACCGAGAGCATATGCCACTGCTCAACATTAGGGGTCGAAGCGCAAAGGACGAGCCGACCTCACGGGCACTTACCGATGTACCAGCCATGCGCGAGCAGGATGCGGAGGAAGAAGATGAGCAGAAATGCGCCGGTCCCAATCCATCGGTACGCAACGTATGGCGTCGTTTGATCTAGTAACGCTTGATATCGCTGCAGGTTTTATCGTTAATATCCCCGGCCTGACTCGTCGTGACCGCTTGCGCAGAGGCCAACTTACTCTCTGAAACTTGGAGGTTTGAGCCTGCACAGCGGCGAAGGGGGTCTGATCCGTCTCAACGTTCTCCATCGTGGGGGAAGGAGGATCCGAGCGTGGCAGATACGGATGAATTTGGATGGACAGCTACGTTTACTCCTTACTGTAGAAGAATAAGTGCCGGTTTTCTTATCGACGGTGCGGTACGTGGGAGGTGGTGGTGTAATGTCAGGAGAATGGCAGACTCGCGACTTTTGCTTGGATATTGCAGATCACTCAATTGGGAAACCTGGCCAGCTTCGCCTACGAATGGGTTGATTCATTGTCAAGCCACACTCACTCGCCACCACTAGTCTACTAGTCTAACGGGCCACGCAAGCCTCCTTGGCCCTTTTATGCGGATAGCGTAGAACCTTATATGATTTCTCCGTTCCTCTGGACCAGCACGATTATGTAATCTTTACCGAAACTGTCCCGTAGCTCTGATGTGGGTGGATACGGACATCATCATCATCCTCGGCCAGCAGCGGCCCATCACCTCCCCCTGAGCTCCCAGCATTCCGGGCTTCAACTGTTCCAACATTCTAAAACTGGTTCTTTTCCGGCTTATTTTCCGTATTGGCCGTTGATAGCTCAAACATTGCTGAAATTCAACTGACTAGTGCAAGTCACTCGTTCTGTTGTGTTTCCTTAATTCGGTCAGTTTCCCATTGCCACTACTAGGAGCCAACTACTGAGCTGGATTGATCAGAGTGAGCCGAGCCAAACCACCAGCCCAGCAACATGAATGCATTGCGAAACTTGCGGCCACTGGCCTCGCGCGTCCAACCATGCACACTCCCTCGAATCTCTCGGCCTTTTTCTGCCACAGCACACAAGTCCTATGAGTTTATTCAGATCTCAGAACCAAAGCCGGGGGTGGGGCAAGGTAAGAATGCTCTCTCCCGCTATTGGTACAGGACAGCTTACAGGGCTCCATGCAGTGACGTTAAACCGCCCGAAGGCCTTGAACGCGTTAAGCACGCCCCTCATTACTGAGCTGAACCAGGCGCTCCTTGAGGTCAACTCGTCAGATAGAGTTTCCGTCATCCTCTTGACTGGCTCTCAGAAGGCATTCGCCGCAGGTGCAGATATCAAGGAGATGGCCCCCCTTACTTTCTCCAAGGCCTACACTCAGAGCTTCATCGAGTCGTGGTCTCAACTCACAACCCAAGTCAAGAAGCCGATTATTGCTGCCGTATCCGGTCATGCTTTGGGTGGTGGTTGCGAGCTTGCCATGATGGCGGATATTCTCTACTGTACCGAGTCGGCCAACTTCGGACAACCCGAGATCAAGCTAGGCACTATTCCAGGCGCCGGCGGGAGTCAGAGATTGACCCGGGCAATTGGAAAGTCGAGGGCCATGGAGCTAATCCTGACCGGCAAGTCGTTCACTGGTGCTGAGGCGGCACAATGGGGACTAGCTGCGAAGGCATTCCCAAGTTACGAGGCCCTTATGGAGGGAGCTATGAAGACCGCCGAGACGATTGCAAGCTACTCCAAGGTAGCGATTATCGGAGCGAAGGAAGTGGTGAACAAGAGCCAGGACCTGCCTTTGAGAGATGGCGTCGAATATGAGAGGAGAGTATTCCATGGCATCTTCGGAAGCCAAGACCAAAAAATCGGGATGAAAGCATTTGCAGAGAAGCAGAAGCCCGAGTGGACGCATGAATAGGTGTTCTTCTATCTTCTCAGTAATAATGAACCTCGGGATGCTTGTGGAATCCTCGTTTTTGCGAATATTGCGAAATCGCTCAATGAGCCCTGCCTATGTTTCTGTCAACACGGGCCACTATTGTTTAATAATTGAGTCTTCTGTGGTCCTGGCGGTTAGCAATCGGCGGGCAATCTGGGGCCATCATCCACCATACCGGTAATGCTAGCTAACCTCTGCAGTGCGGGGCAATAGCAAGGCTCGCAACTGGACAGAAGGGAGCACTCATCATTGCTAAGGCTGCTTGGGCGCTGACATACCCCACAGAGTCTGAGTGCTTCGAAATAGTGGAACTCGGGCTATCGGCATCTCGTGGTTTCTCCATATCGAATTCCTGGTTCCAAAAATCAAAAGCACATGCGATTTCCACCAACTACAAAGGCTCTGTTGCTACCGTATTTAAACGAGCGTCCAACAACCAATAATATGACTTTGCTTTTGCAGGTTAGTTAGGTGCTCGTATACTTCCTGAAAGTTCCCCTGTCTCAGACTTTGGCCCATATAACTCCGGTCTCGTCGGCTTACTAGAGAGTATCAACTACGACTTGCCTCCAGTCTTGGGATTGGCATCATGCAAGTAAATCTACTTAGCCGCATCCGTCACGAGGATCGAGGCGTGCATATTGCATTCGTATTAGCACTCGACGATTCTTCCTCTACTACTACCTAATCATTTGCCTTCCCCGCTGCAAGCTATCAAAACCCATTTTACATAGATAGTCGCTCATCATCAAGCGGTTCGACGAGGACTCATACGTCCTTGGAATACGGATTTATTATTGAAGTCGCTATGGCGGGTTCTCCCAGGCCGGGAGTTGATTTGGAGAGGGAGTTAACCTGTGCAGTAAGCGCGACTCATATATCTTTCGCTCAATGCTATTTATATCTGAATAGTAAGCTAAACTTGAAAAAAGATCTGCACCGCGGTCTTGTTCGATCCCTTAACGCTTCTCGACTGCCTGCACACCTTTTGCGGTTCATGCCTAGCGGACTGGTTTCACTGGCAATTAACAGCGGCAGAGAACTCGCCGAATCCTCCAAGCCCTGGCTCGAACATATTCACCTGCCCGTCATGTCGCGCGCCCGTCCGAGACACGCGGCACAACGCCACGGTCGCTACTCTACTCGAGATGTTCCTGGCTGCGAATCCGGACAAAGCGAAACCGGCGGAAGAGAAGGAAGCAATGCGCGCAAAGTATAAACCGCGCGACAATGTTCTGCCAAAAGTGAGGATCGAAGAAAAGTCGCCGGAGGAGAGAAGAATCGAGGAGATGGAGAGGAGAATGCTGGAGCAGGCGCGGGAAATGAGCCTGCGAGATGTGGGCGTGGAATCCTCCTTGGAATCCAGGAGGGTGCGGCGACATCACGAACACAGCAACTCCGAGGATGCGCGGAGCAGGTCGGATAGGGAGAGTAGCCGAGATACGAGGCACCGAGATCGCCGGGACCGGAGTCGGAGGAGGGACGACCGAAGACGGCGGGCCGAAGTAGACGGACCACTGCAGACCGATCTGTCCTCAGACGAGCGGCGCCGGCAGCGCGGTGCATCACAGAACGAGTCGCGTGACTCATCCCGAGTCAGGAGGAGGCACGTAGAGCACCAGGCGTCGATAAGATCGTTGATTAGCGCTTCTGATGTTGATTCACTGGACCTAGAGAGAGAAATCGAGGATTTCGCACGTCATATCCAAGAAGAAGGGCTCCTCGATGGTTTAGATTTGGATAACATCGACGAGCTTTCGCGAAACGACGAACTCAGCCGGAAGATCACCGAAGCGTACCGAAGAAGACAAAGAGAAAGAGCCCGTCAAGAGCCCAGAAGGAGTCACATCAGTGTAGCTTCCCGGCAATCTGAGTCTGCCCACTCTGCTCCGCGGCCCTCTTTGATAGACGCCACGCATTCTGGTAACAGACGGAGGTCAAGTTCGGCGAATACGGGACCCTCCGGCTCTACTACTCAACGGGAGGATCGCAGTCGTCCCCCTGTCACGGCAGCTCACCTTGAAGTGCGCAACAACCCGGAGCGAAGATATCGCAGGAGAACGTCAAGTGGCGGCAGGAGCGCTACGGATCCAATAGTGCCGAGTGTGGCGGAAACCCGTCCGGCGGCGCGGTCGCAGACGGACCTTACCTTGCCCTCCCAGAGCAACGAATCCATGCCACATCGACAATGGATGGCCGAGTTCAGAAGCTCCAGCACACCGGCGGAAAATTCACATACCCAACCTCCGGGCGACAACTCAGGAGACCGAGGCCTACCTTTCAGTGCAAGGGCCACCGCAGCCCAGAATTTAACTACCTCTCCTACAGATTCCCCGTTCGAAACCACAAACCACAATCAGGCAAAACGAACTCGGCGGCCATCGGATCTGGTGGCCCCGCAAGCTCCTCTGCCTAGTCTTGGTCTCGTACCTGCATCACCAACACCGCACCATCACCGGGCTAGATCACAGTTCTACCAAGAGCCGTCGATTTCTTGCTTGCGGTGCGGTCGCGCGCACATCGAATACGAACTACACTACAACTGTTCACAATGTCGCGAAGGCAACTGGAACCTCTGTCTGGGCTGCTATCGCGCCGGTAAAGGCTGCTTCCACTGGTTCGGCTTCGGGCACGCAGCGTGGAAGAAGTGGGAAAGGGCGCGGGCTGCCGGGAATGACAACCTCGAGCCGCCGCACATGCTGACGTCTAACCGCTACAACCCACCGAAATACGTCCCCGGCGGCGCCGAAGGCCGGCGCACAATGACGACGGACGACCCCGCGCGGCGTCTGGAGAGCGGGGCCTTCTGCTCCCGATGCTTCGCCTGGGCCAACGAGTGCTTCTGGCGCTGCGAGGTCTGCAACGAGGGAGACTGGGGCTTCTGCAACAAGTGCGTCAACCAGGGCCACTGCTGCACGCACCCGCTGCTCCCGCTCGCGTACGTGCCGCCGCCGCAGCAGCAGCAAGCGAGCAGTAGACCCAACAACACGCCGCCCGGCAGCCCCCCGCGATCTCCCGGGAGGCCGCCGCCCTCGGCGACGCTGCTCACGGGCCCGAACGCCCCCGCCGGCATCGGCAACTTCAAGCCCCTCACCTTTACGACGACCTGCGACGTCTGCCGCGGGGCCATCCCGCCCGCCCAGCACCGGTACCACTGCTTCGCGTGTGTCAGCCACGTCGTGCCGGACACCCTGCCCGGCGACTACGATATCTGCTCCAGCTGCTACGCCGGGCTCGTCAGCAAGGGGCGCGTCGCCCCCGAGAACGGCGCCGCCGGCTGGAGGCGCTGTCCCCGCGGCCACCGCATGGCCGTCATCGGCTTTGAGGAGGGCCGCGACGGCCGGCAGCGGCGCCACGTTGTCCGCGACATCGTCGGCGGCGTGGGCCTGCGCACGGAATCGTACGAAACCCCCTCCGGGGACGACAACGACGGTGCACGCGATGGCGACGAAGACGGCCGTCCGACGATAAAGCTGGAGAAGTGGTCGTGGCATCAAGGCCCCGACGGCGCTCGGCTCGAGCGCCTCGTCGCCGTCGACGTCGCCGCCCCCGCCCCGCCCCAGCTACGGCTGCGCAGCACCGGTAACGCCACCGCCACGGACGAGCTGTTCCCGCCGGAGGGCGGCGCCGGCATGCGGGCCGTCGCCACCTGGTCGTGGTACCCGCAGCCGGGCGCCGACGACGAGCTCGCGTTCCCGCGCGGCGCCGAGGTCCGCGAGGTCGAGGACGTCAACGGCGACTGGTTCCACGGCAGCTATATGGGCGCCATGGGCTTGTTCCCTTCGCCTTACGTGAGGGTCTTCGAGCGGTGAGGTATGAGATCCGTGAGGGGGGACGGAGCAAAGGATTCACGAGTGATGTAGCTGAACTATTTCTTTGGATTTTTATCTTGGATGCCCTGTCCGTGCGGCATGTCTAGGAGGGTTGGTTGACGGGCTCCGTGTTGGCGATGGATGATGGGATATACCTCCTCAGCGGGCTTTGGGTAGGCTGTCTGATAACTTTGATTGTGTGATGATGTGGTAATATTATCTACCTAGATTTGATAAACGGCCAATAAGATGTTATTCTGCCTGTGGAACTCGACGCGCCTTGTAGCGACTGATTATTCTAGGCTTCCTGACAGGGGCAAGAAACGCGAGGGCCGTTGTGTAAGCCATAGTCTATACCATTTGCTCTTTGGTGTTCTACACATTGCCGAAAATTCATTTCTTTGCTAGGTACCTACATTAACATCCCCTCTAATGATGGTCCTTCTTATTTGTAGTATGACTAACCAATGTAAGTCGGCGACTTACGCGTCCCGGGCACTTCAGTTTGCTGCGAGATGTGATGGCCTCAGCAATATCCACGATAAACCATAGGAGTTTCACTTCGTTTCCCCTTTGCGATCTTAGGCCCGGTAATCTCTCCAGAGTTGTTTCGGTACAAAGTCCTTCTATACTCTCCTATGCCAAAAAGGCTCCACTTGACGGGAGCGCTTACACATATACGAAGCAACAGATTCGCTTGGAGCAATGGCGGTGGGTTCACCGCACATAACGGGAGAGGTATACGGACATCCATGCAGGAAGGAAAAAGTGGAATGAATTCTTTAGGTACGTACGAGAGATTTCCGGGTCAAAGGACCGGGACGAGACTTCCTGGCGGGCGACCTGGAATCGATTGAGAATATATTACAGATGGCTTCTAGGTACGGGACATCGACATCTTCCGTGTGCGATCTTGGCCCTCATGCGCGGCTTGTTGGCCTCGTTGTTATTCATCGGAAAAGCCGAGGCAGTATTTCGCGTTATGTAATGCAGATAAGCAAAGGATGTCGGCGAATCTAGGTTTGGGCCTTATGGTCGACCATAGACTCCGTTGCGGTGTCGACCCGGCCCCAGCTGGATACCGGTTACCCCTGAACCCAGAGTCACGCCATTACTGCCTCTAAAGTCAACTAGATCTTGTAATATAAGCTTTAACTTCCACTTTGGGCTTGAGCTGATCCTCGGTTGATGTGTTATGATAAGTTCTCTGTGATGCTGCTGTCAAAGTCTCCTGCTCAGGGCCTGGGAGTGTATCCGTTCCTTGGAATCAGGCTTGGTCCCTTTCATTGCCCAGACTTCTAAAGTCCCGTGAGTGACAACGTGGCTCTTCTTTTGCCAGGCTCACTAATGGCAAATTGCCTAAATCAGTTCGGACATAGGTAGGCAGTCGGTTGAGCACAACGTTTTGCTGCGTTATTTTAAGGCCACCTTACTGGCCGCTTCTAGACGTCTCAAGAGTTACGGACTCTGGACGCCGCCCAGAGGGCCACGACCCATATTGGACGTGCGTAGAATTCTGACAGGAAGCGACACAGCCCGGCGGTGAATAGGGGGAATAGTATGCTTTGAACCAGCTAGTGGGACGGCAATACAGCCTTCGCAACTAGTTCCCCGTGGAGGTAAACGATGAATGCAGAGGGTCTAAGGGATAACTCAGACCACTCCACCAACAATAAGCGATAAGTCTATGTCCTCGAGACGCTGTCCATCGTTTGATAAGGGTTAGAAAAAGAAACTGGATCCCTAGGCTTCGAATAGGGACGCAAGAAAATAGTTGGATACGGAACTGCGCTGACCACAACTAACAAAAGCAGCAGGCTATAGCAGCAGCTCAAATGGGTAGGTGGCTCCAAGCTCGCACAAGGGGATAAGTACTTAAGGAAAACGAAGAAGTAGCTAAGCAACATTACGAGATTGAGATTTAATTGGTCGAAAGGCGACGTGGCGCCTAGGTACGGGGACCAGAAATCTTCGCTGGAGGATCACGCATAACCCGCTTACCATGTTTGCATCGTGTGCGAGATGTACAATGGAGCTTAATGGGTACAAGAAAGGCCGGGATGTTATGCAAGGGAAGGAATATCACACGCCGTATTAACTTCTGCTGCCACACCCACACACCTGGAACTATAGCTGAAGACACCCAGAGTTGCTGCCAAGGTAAGCACACCCCACGAGGAATGTCAGACAAGGTTCCCATGGACCGCGGCATATAGGTCAAGGGGAGGCCCTGAGTTGCAGGACTTCGCGCTTTTCCCCCCAAAATTTTCCAATATGTCCCAAATGCATGAGGCGCAGAGACGCACGTAGATCAGGGAAAGCGAGCAGGCTCGGTAATAAGACTTGTAGGTTTCCTTCGTGACCTCTTATCGGACATGTAAAACGTGAATTGGCATGTTCGAAATCTCCCTCCTCTACGGCGGTCTACTAGGATTAGGAATGAAGGACCTGGGTCATAAGAACAACAGTCGGGCAAAAGGCTGGATGGATGCGGCTGCTGTGTGGGATGATTGAAAGCCATTACCCTCACCCACCCAACACAACTTTCATGCTTGATGAACACATCCGACAAACCGTCCCAGATCATCTTCATGTTGTAGATGCAGACGAGAAGTATTATATTTTCTTCACCATTTTCGAGGTGTCGGGATCAATGTCCGAGTTGGACTGGATGGACATCAAGGTTCGCAGAAAAAGATGGCCATCAAGGTGCCCGTAAAATGATGCGTAGAAGACTGGAGCAAGGAGGACAACAAATCAAATCCCACCTCGTGGCATCTCGAATCTATTCTCGCTGTTTTTCGCGAGATTTCAAGTGTCGCTCCGTGTCTTGATATAAACTTTCGACTGCCTCCCAAATCTTAATTCTTCTCTCCTTCCCACCTGATCCATTGCAGTCCAACTCCCATCGGCTGCAGATATCGTCAGGAACCCCATCCGGAGTCTAGGGGTTCTCTTTTCCTTCTTACCCTGCGCAATCTCCTCTTGCAACAGCCCCTTTAGAAATCTAAGGATGGCCTATAATCTGGTTTCTTCGTTTCTTTGAGTCAAGATGATATGGTCTCCCATAATGCCCAAGTTGGCTTGACCCAAGATGTTTTCTCCCCAACTTGAGATGTCGATTCTTGAGGCGACATACCCAAACAGCAGGGAGATATCTCCCGATAGAGGCCTATGTCTCGGAGTCCGGGACCTTCCGGAAGGGCCTTCCCGCCGAAGTCCGAACTTGAAGCTTACCTTCAAGCGCTTACAGGTTTGGAATCCAAGTAAGGCTCCCAGTTCTCCAGTCATGCATGTATTTCATCCTTGGTCACACGCTGGCCTACCAGAGCTAGTACCGAGCTAACCGTTCATGACCCCCCCACACAGACTTGGCCAAGTTGCTACTTGCATATGAAGTCCTATGCTAGCTCCGATCTGGGCCACTCATCCCGCTGCCTTACGCACCTCTCCCACATAATGTTCACGAACGGAGCCACCGATACCCATCCTCTCGGCCCCTTTCACGTGGGATCAGGTATCACCTTCCCTCCCCGTCGATGCATTACCTCGTTTGATTCGGCGATCCCATCCCTTCCTTACCTGATCATGTCTCGAATTACGAAACCTACCTACGATTTCGCCCGTTCCCAATAGCTAGACGAGCATAGCGTACGCCACATGGCACGACCTTTTATCCCATGACAACTGTTCACTACTAATGTTCTTGTTATATCGGGGAATGCTCTGCCTACCCACATAAATGTGTCTAAGCGGGATTGGCCGTCCTTGTCTTATATGTTCAGCTGTGAGAGCGGGGGTCTCAAGTCACCACCCACGTCACCTACGCTATCCATCGCGGGTTGCGGTGATTTTTGGTTGGTAATGCTGTTTGGTCATAGTGGAAGCGTGGGATGTCGCGAGGGGCTCGCGTACCAGCCTCCGCAGGAGTTTATGTTACAGGAAGTCTATAAATACCTGTCGAATATCTCTCTGGATGGATTTTGAAAAGACTCCAAACATTACACAAGCTTAGCATCGAACCTGCAAATTACATAATCTCAGCATCTTCACCAATTCCAATAGCTTCACAGCATAACCATCAACATGGCTGACTGGTAAGGAGTGCCTCCCTTTCCGATTTCGCGGCTCGACCATCACCACTTCCCGAACACCTTTCGTTCCTATTCTTTCGGGCTGCTTTCTGTCCAATCGCTAACAGTTCATTCATAGCTCTTGCACCACCTGCTCTTGCTCCGGCTCTTGTGACAGCTGCTCTTGCACTTCTTGCGGCGTGAGTCTCTCCTCGTAGCCACAGGCTGCCACCATTTCAACTGCAAGGCTGCTGCTTACACATGCCCCAACAATAGCACTAAAGCGCCGCAACGCTCATTGGCCGTGTCTTACCAATTCGCCTCGCAAATGCTTTGATGTCACGAGCCTTGGGCCATTGAAGATAGATAGGCCGTCAATTCCAATTTCCAGCCGCTTCTTCGGTGACGCTCAATGACGACGGTTAGTAAGGAAGGAGGGCCGTGGTAGTATATGCGGTTGGATCTGATACCCCTGATCTATAGCTAGTCACTCGTTTACTAGGGTCACTGTAGCAAGAGTGCAAGCAATAACACATTCGTTTTTATATTATTATACTTACATCCTTCGGCTAAAATGTGACGTTCGAAGGACTTTCCTTGACTTTCTTAAACACTGGAATTCAACTTCTAATTTCCAGCACCTTAGAACTTGCCTTGGAACAACCTACCACGGTCTTCCGCGTGGTTCTACTTGGATTGACAGTTGCATGTCTCATGTCTGTTCTTGCTTCAGTTCCTGACGTAGCCAACCAGCATCCGTTCTATGGTAATCAACCGCCTCGTCAAAGGTTTCCGAAACTATTCAAAGTCTTCTATTGCCAGCCCATCGCACCAAAGCACCATTTCCCAGCTACCGAGCCACGTGCGAGGGCCGTGGCTAATTGTCTCCATAGCCTGGCGCAATCAGAAATTCATGCTATCCCGGCATCCTGTCACAATCATACTATGAACTAATCCGCAAGCAAGAGAAGGGAGAGACAAGGTCCTCCATTATCCTGTCGATTTCCAGAGAAATTGGCAGTAGGTTTGCAGGCCCGGTGTTGGCGGCCAGCGGGGCGCGAAGTGATTTTTCTCCGCCGTCGCCCCCAGGAACATGCTACTCTGCGAGCAACATGACCGGAGTCTCTTACGTACTACAGTAGGATCGGGGGTCGAAGCAACTCAACCGATCTCCACCGGCTGCGCAACGAATTGCCCAACCGCCAAGCCCAATCCATCTATCCGGCCTTAGATTTTGTGGGCGTCCATTCCACTGAAGCTATCGTAGGTTGCCATTGTGTCCTTGCTAAGTGGATGGTGGCGCTGCATATAAAATAGTGTAGCCGGGGCTCGAAATATGTGGCTTGGGATTCGGAGCGGTCGGTCCAGTGGGGGGGAAGTCTCGGCACGGGGTTACATAAACTTCTATACAAATACTAGAAAACATATATACATTCCAACATCCATAACGTCCACCGGTGGCCATCCATATCCATAAATCGCCGAATCCTTCCCATATATTTCGGTGTGCTCGTGGGTGGACGTCAGCCCCACTCCGCCGGTGTGACTGGTGGAGTGGATTGCGTTGCTTCGACCTTTGAAGTCTGTGGTCTCAGCGGCGAGTCACTGGAGAAGGGGTGCCTCCGTTACTTGGGCAGGAGAGTATGCTATATGCAAGATAACAAAGTCACCCAGAAACGTATTTCTACTTAATTTCTTCGTCTTCCGCCGTTCTTGCTGGTCTTTTTCCACTTTACTTGCTACTGTTTTCCGGAGGCGTGGGTGGATGGGTGTAAGTGAGAAATTAAGGGGTCGGCGGATAGGGTGGAGAGAGCATCCATCCTACCTAGTCATATATACCTGAAGTCTTGACGTTGCGTTTGGTTGGGGTCGGGTGGCATTGACTCCTGCCATTACTGTATTGCCTGGCTGATCACATGCAGGGCCGAATGCAACATTGCACGGATGAGAACACGGTTACATTGGTCCGTATTTAGTCGGGAACCTTGAAATAAAAAAGCTTGGTTCTCCTTAGACGTTTTCAGCCCTAAACCGTGATCCAGTAATTGTGAGAGCTGAAGGCACCGTTTCATCTGCCAGACGGATGGAAGCATTCAGGTTTGAAAGAATTGTTTCCGGGGATATGTAAAGTATTAATGCAACAGAGCTACTTAAATACTAATACCTGCATTACATATCTCTTCCCGTTGTCTCGTCCATACGCCGCTGCGGTACACATTTCAACGGTTACATGTAGATAACCCATCTGGGGTCCGAAGTGGTTACAGTAAGACGACGATGTATTGCTTACATGGTCGCAAATTCACAGGATCGTTTCAAGTTTCAGCCTTGTAGGGTGGCGCTCGCAGGAACAGCGAACCCTTGGGGGCGCTGTGGTCTTATTGGGTGCCTTGTCTCGTCCCTGCAGGAGTAGGGTCTCATTCAAATCATTGCCTCCATGTCATCCCGACGGAGGGAACACTGTAAAAATAGGATATCCTTGAACGTGACTAACATGTGTTTGATATATCCCCTGAGAATCGCCTATACAAGTCTAGAACGGTGCAAGGTCGAAGCCAATACGTATAAACATTCCACCCTGGAAAACAAAGTTCCAAGTGTAGGTTTTGGACCGTTAGATCATTAATACCAACTATGAAGATGGCCCGTCCTGATCAATATCCACACACCTGCTTAAGCCAGGTACCACATGCCGAGCGTGTTTCGAACATATCCTTGCACTATTCCGGTTGCTTGAGGTACTCAGAGCGGATTGAGTATCTTAAAAGCCTCCCCGAAGAATTCCAGGCGCAGCTTTACCGGAAGGCGCAACGTACCAGGCGGCTCAGGACAAGGCTCGAATGGTTGCCGAGCAGTCATGCAGCTGCAGCGCGGCTTCGAGACTTCAAATTTTGCATGGAGAGCTATCGAGAAAGCAAAGGGTTGCCGCTACATCTGAGACGGTCTCCTGGTCCCAAGTACCAGGGAGCCGTAGATGAAGACGTTGACTCCTGCACCAGAGCTCCCGTAATGTTCTTTCGAGCCGGCCGACCGATTACCATGCCTGGTGTAAACGGGGAATTTCCGAATCAGAAGGTTTCCGTGCAAACCCTCATAATCAAGGACGAAGACACAAACCCCCTAATGTGGAATTTCGGAGACGATACTATTCGATACGTCCATCTGCCTGCAAACAACATGGCGTGGGTGGAAGAAGCCATAGCACGATATTGCCATGAAGACCGCCCGGAGAAGGACGATCTGTACATAAGCAGCAAGCTTCGACGGAGTGAAACTAAGACTGATATGATCCTAGGGTCTGAATATTGGCGGAGCCAGCGGATGTTCGACGATAATGCACAGGTACATGCACGACATATGAGGCCATTCTGCGACACTATCATAACGAATGACATGTCCTCCTCCGACGTCCGCGAGAATGTAGTCTTGTTCATGCCATACCTGCATTGGGAGACGGATAGGGGGAGGATGCTCTCAGCTACTAAGATCAAGCAGATCAGCCAAGAGAGGGGACATATTGCGACCACTGTGGATCGTGCGATGGCTGCTCATCAGCAGGACCAGCACCCAGATGCAGCGCCGCAAGCCTATAATAGTCGTAAGGTAGATAGTGCGCCAACTAGGCGAGAACTTGGCGGATTAGCTCGGAGGAGAAAGTTAATCGGTCACGTTCTTCACGCCGCTGCCGCCCTCCTTGAGGCTATGGACTTCGAAATAGAAGAGAGACTCATTACGAAATATCTAAACGAGCGCTCCCCTTTGCACCCGCGGCGAACATTGGACCAGTCATACTATGGTGCGCTCAAGAGCACGGGGACCAGAGACAGAGATCAAGTTGTGTATCGCGCCACGAAGCCGACATCGCATGACTGCGCTGAGAACTTAGAGGGCGAGTATGGAAAATGCCGCGTGTGTCAGGATGACAGCATGAAGGTCCCTCGTCTCATCATGGTGGATCAGCTGTGGCTTTGGATTCTGGACGAAAGTGAGCTTTTGACTAATAATCTCTAACGGTGCGGCACTGCTCACGCGCGTCTAGAAACCATCATATCCTGCTTTCCTCGCCGCTGGGGGAAGTTGCGGCCGGACCCGTCTGCAATCCATAAGGCCATTCGAATGCGCCTGAGACAGGTCCGAAAAGACGAGATACGATCCGCGTTCGACCTCGCGCTTATCATCATCGACCAATGCTCGCGGGCTATCTTCGAAAGGCCTCGATTTGGCGAACTGCGACCGAATATGATAGCAATGTTCGCAGAGGCGATCCGGGGCGTTGTACGTACCGAGTTCTATTAGGTACCGGCTGCATATCTACCAGGTAGCTAACGGGTCTCTAGACTTACAAGCAGACCGCGGCATTCGACCAGTTCCTTATATACAGCCACCTGGCCTCGCGCGGGCAAGGACGTCCGAGCACGTTGGGGCGGCGCCGCTGGGACGCGGCGGTTACGCACAACACCCTCCTAACCATCAACCCCGAGGGCGATCTGCTGAAGGAGGCAAAGGACATAATAGACGAGATCCACATCATCCTTAAGATCCAGAGCCAGCAGCAGATAGTGATGGAGGCGTTCGTCAAGCACGTCAAACAGATACTTCTGCAGCGGTGCCGGGAAAGCGCCAAGAATAGGGCGCCTAACGACGTCGCCGAAAAGCCAGGGGACCCCGGAGAACACTCGGCGCAGCGGACCCTACGTCGCGCCCATGATTTGTTAAACGACGTCGAAGACCGGACGAAAGAGCTCGTGGGCCTCTTGGATAATGCGAAGACTACCTCTAATGCTCTCAAGGACCTCCTGAACTTGAAGCAGCAGCAAGCAGGCGTCATCGAAGCTCGGGAAGCCGTAAAGATCGCTTCGGAGACAAAAAAACAGGGACAATACATCGTTATGTTCACCGGCATAACAATAATCTTCGTGAGTAAAAGCGCCGCATCGTTAGTGTAAAAGACCGCAAGTCTGTTGTCTGACTAATGTCTGGTCAGCTACCTCTCTCGTTCGCCACATCACTCTTCGGCATGAATGCCCTCGAGATCAATGACGGAAAGCTCACGCTGTCCCAGGAGCTAAAATACATGGGTTAGTATTCTCCATTGGAAGAGACATGATTTGGAAATCAGACGGGCTAACATTTGGGTATTAGTTCCGACCTGTCTGGGAATCATCATCATCTCCTTTGTCTTGGCATTCAGCCGCAGCCCCGCCATCATGAAACTCCTCTTCAGAGCCTCATCACTCGTCTACAACATGACAACCACCTGGCTGGCCATCAAAACGGGCTTCTACGGGTACGAGCACAAGGCTCGCGTCACAGCGAATACGCTCCGCGAGAGAGAGTTAGAGACCACCGGGGCTATGAAGGCCGACTACTTCAGCCGAAAAGTGAAGAGCAGGGCCTTAAGGAAGATAGCGAAGCTGCCTGATTGCGGCGAGCCTGACATTGCACCCCCTGCTGTGACGGGACTCCATACGAGGAGCTCCAGTATGACCCTCAGCAGTGTACGTTTTGTAGGTCGCTCAAAGGAGAATACCTACAGATCCGACGATGTCGAATCGGGTGCTAGCACGATCACGGACTCTCAGCTTCGGAGGCTTCCAAATGCATAGATGTGTGGTGCGACTCCACAGTACTAGGTTGATTATGGTGATGTAATGTAGTTCTAGCTAGTGTCATTGTAAGAAAGGACAGGAGTGAGCTTGGCCCTCAGGAACCTAGCAACTACATCATGTTCTAGATAGGCTGATGTGATGCAATCGTTGAGGTTCACTTCATCTCGATACCAGTTAGAAACCGAACATATTCTCGTCCTCACGATAGCCCCAATCTGCGGATACCGGTCAGCAACGTTTCGGGAGTCCGATGCAATATGCCATACCTTTGAGTGCCGGGAGCGCAGCTTTCTGAATCATAGCGGGCGGGCCGCAGAGGAAGACGACCGACTTCTCATTGGGCTCGAAGAGACTTTTCTTGATGATCTCCTCATTGACGTGTCCCTTAAGCCCTTCCCAGCTATCGCTGGGGTGGCTCAGAACATGAGTCACGCTGAGCTGACCCCTGGACTTGATTTGGAACTCGTCGAGCTCTTTGCGGAGGAGGATATCCTTCTCGCTCTTGTTCGCGTCTACGACTCTTAGCATAGTGCCGTCGTTCTCGGACATCAGTATTCGAGCGATTAAGGCATAGCCCGGCGTGATCCCGGACCCGCCAAGGACGAGCGAGACTCGGTCGAAGTGTCGCTTCCGGCCTTCAATCATGAAGTGGCCGTTTTCCTTGTAGAGGATCTCGCCTGTTGGGCCTCGCAGCTCCACTTGCTCGCCTATAGGCAGGCAGTCGAGGATGTTGGACATAGCACCTCCGGGCTGTTTATCGTCGGGGAAGTACGTCTTGATGGTTAAGTCGAAAGTCCCATCCCCGTCGCGCACACCTCGCCGGTGAGAACTCTCGTGGCCTGCGCTGGATCTATCTTCGAGACTTCTAGACGCATCCCCTTGTGCCGGGAGTATTGGTCTTGTGGGGGTATAACTACGAATGAGCATGCGATCCTTCATGTGGAAACCCAGTTGGATATGTTGGCAAGTTCCTAAGCCGAGCAACGCTTTACTATCAGGGAGACTGAAGGTGTAAGCCCGGGTGTCTTCCGAGATCTCCCTGCGGTCGATGAGAGTTACTGGCACCCATCTGTATTTCTGTAGAGAAAGTTGACCGCCCTTATCTTCGGCTGATGATTTCTCTTTGGCCGACTGTTCTGCCAACTTCTTGAGGAAATTGGCGGCTTTTTCTGTCAAAACCCCGATCGCACATTCTAGAGCTAGGTCAGGACACGCATGATCTCAACGCGTCTCCCGGGAATTATGCCTACCTTTCAGCTTTTGGTACGCGTAGCCATCGTGGATGGAGGCGAACTCATCCGTTGTCTCTTGGTGAACACGACCTGCGTGAGACAGCACCGCGGCTTTTCCACCAGGGTGCCAGTCCAAGACGCTGGTGGCATCGTAGACTTTACCGTCCACGACAATCCAACAATCCCGCTCATTATCGTGCTTCTCAACCTCCTCTCGAGTGAACTGTTCCTGTGGCGTGCCTGCTTCCTGTTTCACGTTCTCAATTTGGTTCTCCATGCTGGGCTTCATCCATCCTCCGTCACCGGTAGCTGGTTCAGTGGGATGGCGAAAGAGGATGGAGGGAAAGTCGGACTCTTCATCCACTACTATTTCTGGTCGCACTATGTACCAGCAGTTGTTCATCATTCCCATTATGTTCCAGTTTGGCTCTCTCGGTTGAGTGTTTTTGAAGATGTTGAAGCATCTTACGGTGATACTGCTCGCCCGGAGGAGATGTGGGAGCTCGACGTCGACGTGCCAATGAAGCCACGTCCAGAACTTGTTTCCGTGCCGGATTGGGTACTCTGGGAACTTCCGGATACAGTACAACCAAGTCTCCCCATCGTCAAGCGATACTTCAACACGCTGGACCTCGTGTCCGCCGCCATCGTACGCGTAACCCGCAATCCGGAAGCTTTGACCTTTTCGTGCTTCTTTCAGCGAAATCTTCTCCCCTTGAGAGGGCTTGACAATGACCGAGTTCAAGTTCTGTTCGTGGCATGCAGTATCGGGATGGTTAAAGAGCGTCTCGGCGAATTCACCATCCTTCTCGGTGACAAAACTGGGAAGGACTCTATTGTCCCATATGTGGTAATGGGAATCATTCTCCTTGTCGCTTATCCATATTCTCTTCAGCCACTTAACGCACCGCCCGCCAACGTACCCTGGGACCATGAGCCGAACGGGGTATCCGTGGTCGGGAGGGAGAGGCACATCGTTCATTTCGTACGCGAGAATTACGTCGTTGGCTGGGTCCATGCCATATTCTAACGGGATAGATGTAGCATATTTGCCCTCGCTCAGCTCGTCGGCGCCTTCGAAATTAACCCAGAGCCGTGTATTGACGTTTTCCCACATATCTGAGCCGATCCCAGCGGAGAGCAAGACGTCACGCAAGAGCGGACCTTTCCAATAAGCACAGCTAATGGCGGCCGGGCCCCAGTTGAAGCCTTTCGACATTCGAATCATGTTAAGTTCTTTTCGCCTATTGCCATCACATGCCAGTGCGATTGGAATGTTCACCGCCTCATAGTTTTGTTTTAGCTCTACCATAGACAGGACGAGCTTGCCGTTCTCGATGTCCAGCCTGTGAAACTCATACAAAAGCCGCGGGACTGCTCCGTGATTTCTCACGTAGTGAAGCTCATTCGGGGTAATTAAGCCGGCGTCGAACAGATGAGTCAGGTGAGGCTCGGCATTCAGAGGATGCTTTCCTGTCAACCGAATGAGGTCTGACGCTCTGGGCAGCCAATTGTCCGGACTGAATTGATCTTGCTCATCGATTGATATCTGCGTCCGGTTTCGTTTCTGTGGGGACTCCTTTCGCCCGTGGTTGGATTCGAGTTTGGATATATAGTCCTTTTCATGCTTCAGAGCGCGTAGAAGGGCTACCTCCTGGGCCGAGTACTTTGGCCCCTGATCGCTTTGGCTGTCCTGGACAACCTTGTCCCGGTCACCCTCTCGAACCCCGGCGTCGTAGCTCCTATCGGATTTGACGGCGTAGGCATCGTTATGCCCATTTCTGCCCCCTTCAGACTTCCTCCATTCATGCTCCTGCTTTTGGGAGCCTCCCTGTCCGTCAACTTCCCTCTCTTTCTTTTTCTTTTCTTGCGCCCTACGTCTCTCAATGTTTGCTGGCCAGTCTTCGACATTTTTGACCCAATCCTCTGTTACATTCAGTACATAGCGCCATCCCAGTGAACGGTTTTCAGGGTGCTTCAGATGGAAGCTCTCCGTCTTGGCGCATTGTTAGCGGAGACAGCAATTTACATCATAATGCCTACCTATCAGGTATCATAACCGACCTTGTGATGGGTGATAAGGTCTCTAAAGTTCACCAGATCACCCTTGGATTCTCTCTCCTCCAATTCCTGCTCCTCCTTTTGAGCTGCTTCGATCTCCCACGCATATTGGTCAGTGCCGTGAGTGATGCCAGCAAGCCGCTCATTAGCCTTGAAACCCACTCGGTGAGGATGAACTGCATCCCAATCTGACTCGTTTGCAATGTCCTCAGCCGACGAGCCCAAATGCTCTTGCACCCTTACTGTCCACGGAATCCGAGTCATTATCTCTTACGGGCACTTCAAGGATGGGATGTGGAGTTGGAAGGTCCAGTATGGCGTCCGCGATGGGGTTATCACAGCAACTTTGAAATAGTAGATATTCGACTAGTCAGCTAATAATTACGTCAAGTCTGACAAGTGTCAAAGTTCCTACAATGTCACGCAACGGCTATAACGAATAGCATATTCACTGCTCAGGGATATTTAATGTTAGTTTCTCCACCAGGCCCACGAAATACTGGAATTGGCTAGAATGTCAATCCCCATATACTTTGTATGCGAAGTAACATCATCAATTATCTGTTGTTTCTCATGACTTGTCATTAAGGTTCGGGGCTGTTGTTGGCGTTGTTGAAGCCAATTCGCCGCCCGAAGTGTAGGCGAAATTGTATAAAGGCGCCATTTCTTTGATATAACGCTTATGAGCCTCTAAGCCCACTATAATCAGCGTCCGTATGGCTTCAAAGCGCGTTAATAGTATGGAGTTCAAGGCGGAATTGCGGATTTGACGTGAAAATGAATTGTCAATGTATATTCCCATACAAATTCCGTACGTTGTCTACATTCTAACTTCATAAGGAAAATGTTTGGTCGAGCGGGGCGACTGACTTTATATACCCCTGAGGACTGAGTCATTTCGAATCAGAGTGTCCCTGCCCCACTTAGCTTTCTGAATCACACCTATTCTTGCAACGCAACTTTCAATTCCAAATATACGCTCTAAAGGGATATACTTAACAACCAGAACGCTCCCAATTTACGGCTATATATCGTTATCCAGCCCTCATCGAGGGCTGCATTTTGATACTGGGCATACCTTCACAACTTCATATTTGAAAAGAAACAGGTCTTTAACTATGATTCTTCCATTTGAACGATATGTGTTCTTAAATAACTTAACCAACATAACAGTTATAAAGGTGCCTCTGGTGCCATTATGTAGCCCTTGTCGAGGGCTACATAATGATATGTCTGCTACTTAACAGATCGCCTTGACATAACGGAGCTGTTGAATTCGTTTACCAAGGTCCATCCATAGTTAGGCTTGGACTTATCTAGTTTCGGGTATGAAGAATATACGAGATCAAGTTTTTCGAAGGGGACGGCAGCCAGGTGGCGCTGTTGGAGCTTGATGATAGCCTTGAGGGCATCCGGGCTGTTGGGCCCTTGCCGTACCCATGTCCGGACTATAGGGGGGCAAGGAGATGCGGTCGAGGTATCCCTGGACTTGGTCGGCCGATAAGGACATGCTGTAGATGGCGATTGTTATGTTTAATGATCTGGGTCACTGTATGTATGCGCGGGTTTGCGAAAGGCAAGCAGTGGAATCGAACAGTCATGATGAATAGTGGCGTTCCGGACTAGACCGTAACTACTAAGTGAAGAGTCCACGTAAAGTCGGCTGCAACTTGCAAGCTCCCGCAAAAACTCGGTTTGTGCAACTACCAGCATTTTGATGGCTCACCTCCTTTCCCCTGTGAATAAAATCCCGGATCTTCCAACCCCATCGCAAACTATCGGTTGCTTGCCTCAGACTCGTCATAGCTCGCGGTGATTACAGGTGGAAGTTAGGAGAGCGGTTCAAAAGCCGCCGACTGAGAGTGGGGCTGCCGCCCCCGTAAAACCTGCCAGCGTAACCGGCGGGGCTACTTGATCTCTGTTATGTGGACCGGTTGGAAGCCCTCGGCAGCCGCGCCGGCAGCTTATTGAAGAGGTCACGCCGGAGACGAGCTGAACGGCCTTCAGGCTTGGGAGTCGTCCTTCGTCCATCCTGCATATATGCGAATGTTACCCAATCTGAGTGGGAGCGGTAGCAGAGGCATACTGCCTTATAAGTTAGGTAACCACTTGCACTGAATTTACAGGAGCGTTAAGCAAAATGTCCAGGAAGTTGTTCCTACAACGTGGCAGAGCAGATATGTGCATGTAGTCTGTCGATATTTCGGTGCCGCTTCAGCCTCGTGATGCAAACGAAAATATTCAGCTTCAGTAAACAGTTCGACGTATAGACCCCGTGCTCAGCTAAAGAAGCTGTTTACGTACGCATATCCTATAGTTTTTCTATGTTATACTATCCTTCACCGAGCTGATTTGCGATATTGATTCTCGGTCTAATTATTCATTGATATCATGCAGCAGCGGAGCGGCGGCTTAGCTTGGCAGTAAAATGTGATGAAAACGCCCAAGGCTAGGGGACTTCTAGGCTTACCTCGCTCTACCCTAGCGGGATCAATACGCAAAACCAGCACAGGTTACTGCACGTAGGGCATGGCAGCGCTGGACCTCCAAGAGACTACACTGGATGTACTTCAAGGATCGCGTAGATAATGTTGCTTAAATGCATTAAATATAGGTAACATAATAGAACTAGACTTGACTCGTCAATTCCGTTGCTCATGTCCGGGGGACGGCCTGATTTATATGTATATGTAACTAGGTCTGTAGCCTTGGTCATTAACGTTGGCACTGTAGTTATGTGACAGTGGAGTCATTATCACTACTCATCACTGCTTTGATGAACAATTCCCAAAGGCGCAAAGCGCACGAGAATACAGACGTGAGGACATGAATGTGCGATTCATTATCATACAATCTATTACAAGAGCGTTCTCATCCTTCTTAGTACATTCCTATTCTCCTCTCCTTACTCCTTTGCCTTGACGAGCGGCGACCTAGCCACCACTTGTTTCACCAATGCGTTCAGCGACGGCGGCTGTAAGATCTCGAACACGGGCAATTCTACGCCCGCGTCTCGCGACAGCCAATTACGCAGCTCCACCGCTATCAGCAAGTCGACACCGTACGAGGACATTGGCCTCTTCGCGTCCAGGTCCTCTAGCGACATCATAAGTTTGGCATGTCGCCGTTGCCATCAGACCCGGGAGGTAGCAACATACATTTCTCTAATATGGCCTGGAGTTCGGCTTCGTGCACGCCGGGCATGCCGAGATGGTTCAGATTCCGACCTGAGGTACATGTCTCATCCGCGACGACGTAACCCATATCCACAACCTTGCCGACCATCGTAGGCCGCTGCGGGGAGCCCGAGAGAGCGCCGGTGCGCCGAAAGTGCGGTTTGATACGTACAGGCTGCGACGTAGTTGGCCTGGCCGACGCTACCAAAAAGGCGGCTCCCGAGGTAAGCATGACGAAGAAGTCTAGCAGTTGCTGCAGCGTGGTTTTGTGAAGAGGGCATGACCCTTGGACCTTTGGCTGTAACACTCCCTTGAAGGAGTCGAACGGCATGTTGGTAAAGACCGAGTCTTTCAGATCCATAGCGCCGTTTATTACACCCGGAACAGGAGGCATTATAGTAAGCCTTTCCGAAAGACACTCTCTGAGTTTCTCCTTATCCGCGACGTCGCACTGGAGGACCTTTGTTCGGGCTCCAGCGGACTCTAACTCGCTGGTAAGTTCCGCGGCCTTAGGAGATGATAAGCCGTGGCGAGAAACATAGATGAGATGGTGTGCACCGTTCTTGACCGTCCATCTAGAGATGCTTCGACTAATACCTCTAAGACACCCTGCCAGAAGATACAAAACGTCTTTGCGGAAGACTATGCGTTCTAAACCCTTCGGCACGACCTAAGTGTTATCGGAGTTAGCAGGAACCACATAACTGATCAAATTAATTGTCAAACTGAGGTTGTGAACGAGCGCATCGGCACTATATCTCCCGCTCGTGGTTTAAGAACTATGTTGTCGTCGTGTTTGCCGTCCCGCAGTAATTGCATACGGCCCTTAATCTTGGGAGAAGGTATTACCAGCAACGGCGCCGATTGTTTAGCACACCTAGTTCTCACGAGCTTCACGACCTCTGAGAAGAGCCCTGCCGCCAAGTTCTGGCCCTGTCGCAAAATAAGATGGCCCACCCACGAACGGGCCACCCCATCAACGGGCCACCCATTTTTGAAGCCATCGCCACAACAACCCTTCCATACAAATAACAATATCTTAACAATCACTTAATCAATTGATTTTATACTAAATAAAACGTATAAAGATGCAATCCAGTTCCACCTTGCTATCTTCTTCGCTTTCAAAAAGCTCGTTTTGCTGTTGATTTTTCCGAATAACGGTAAAGCGTCCCTTTATAAGGGCTTTCAGCCCTAGTTTCACCTTCTTAACCGAAATCATCTTTACGAAATCCTTATTTGGCTCGGGCTGCACCTTCCCACGTTTTTTGGGCTTCGCTTTTTCAAGGGCTGCAGTTAACTAACTGTTATGAACCTCGGCGGCGGAGAGCTTGGCGGTTTTATCGTTAAGGGCCTTGGCGAACTTGCGGAACAAAAGGCGTACGGTAAAATTCCCGTAAGTTAGATCAACTTTTACCAGGGATTTTTCGAACCGGGCTAATTCCTTAAATAATTTAAGCGTTTTGATACCTAAAGCAGCTATCTAGGTAAGGAAATTAGGGCGTTTTAGGGTACGAATCGATTTTAGGGCGGGTGCATTCGCCCTTACCCCCCCTTCCCTAACGTACCTGTTATTTAACATCTTCCTTTTGTTAATAAGACGCAAACCTGTTACTTCCCAGCCCTTCTTGATATATTTCGAGGTTATCATAACCTCTTCCCAAGCTTTCGCGAACGCCCAAAGGAAGTCGGTCTTATCTATAGCTTCGGAAGCCCGCCCGTAATAGCGTTTGCGGAACCAATAGCGGTACCTCCGCTTTAAGGTGGCAAATACACTTACATTAAAAGGCTGGAAAACATGGGAAGCGTACGTAAGTAGGAAAATGATGTATATCTTGTTCTGAAAATATATCCATATAAATTCCTTAATAATATGGCTGTTATAACCGTCAATCACTAATAACCTCCACTCGTCCGGGTTCTCGGGCTTGGTATAAGGGATGAAAATTTCGCGAAACCACTTTAAGCCGATTTCGGTATTCGTCCAGCCGTTCTTTAATATGGTAAAATACCAGCTTTCGTATGCTTTATCGTCCGAATTAAAAAACCATTATTATTGTACGCCAACGCCGTTGAAGATCACGAAAGGCGGCAACGAACGCCCGTCAGCACTAACATACGCGATTATGGTAACTTACCCCCTTTTAAACGCATCTTTTAAGAAAATACTTTTCCTAAAGGCTTCTCCAAGGACGAAAACGTTCTTACCCATACCTTTTATCATTCCAATCTCGTCTACGTTATATCGGTTCCTCCATTTAATAACTTTAACTTCCGGCAAGGCGAAACGTTCGAATAGGACGTGGGTAGAAGCCGGGAAAGCGCCATTTAAACGCTTATAATCGACCGTCCTGCCCTTAAGAGTCCTGATTTCAGGATAGCGACGCAGAAATCGGGTTACCCAACCTTTTCCTAGGCGTTCAGGGTTGCCGTTATTAATTAAAAGGCGCTATGCGTATAAACGGAATCGCGAATAGGATGGCGCATAACCTAACTAACCCTATACGATAACCCAATAAGCTAAAGCTTCCTCCTAATTTCGTAATAACTTCTAGCGAATCTTATTAACCTCTTATTTCGTAGGCACACCTTAAATACGGCGTGTTATATACTGTCTGGTAACCTGGTAGCCCTTAAAGGCTGAACGCAGGGATCTCCTACGCTTTACCTCATCAATCGCTTAAGCCGTACGGAATTGGGCTGAGACCTGCATATCGTTCGAAAGCGCAGATTCTGATGAATAAGAAGATAAATTTTTCAATTTTCTAAAGCGTTGTTAAGAAGGTATTTGTAAGGAAAGAAATCAGTAAGTGGATCGACGCGCAACGCGAATGTGGGGTGGCCCGTTGATGGGGTGGCCCGTTCGTGGGTGGGCCATCTTAGCAATGGTGTCGACTGCTGTGAAGTTCACGTTTCTCGCAAAAGCCGCCATCCCTAGTTTGAGAGTATGCGGGTTTCGGGAATTCCGTAATGTTCGCAAAGGGGCTTTTTCTTTTCATCTGAGCTGACAGTAACGAATATTTGGGCGCTGTGCAGCTTAGCGATCTGTATCGCCGCTTGTCTCGACGTGCTGGCCGCATCATGAATCAAGACCGACTCCTTATTCCGGATGTGCGCAACGTGTACCAAGTTATAATAGGCTGATACATAAGCTGAAGGTGTCGCTGCCGCAGCCGTAAAGCTCATCGTATCGGGGATTTTCTGCACGTAGCTTGCAGGACTCCTGATCAGCGTCGCTAATGACCTTAGACGCCAGTCTCGATGTCGTCTACGTAGTATCGCACTTCGGCTCCTCGACCTTCGAGGCCAAAATAAACCTCAACGACAAGGGGAAGTCGTGCATGCGGTTCACCTTCGGGCCGCACGGCCGCTGGCGAGCAGTGCCGCCGCCACCACGCCTCCCACTCAGGGTTATCCGTACAAACAGGGGCTCGGCATAGCCGAGGCGGTCCGGGCGGATTTGCGCTGGTTCAACGTGCTCGCCGCCGAGTTCTTCCTGTCGAGCGAGCAGGAGACCGCGGCCGTCAAGGCGATGATGCTGCCGAACCTCGCGCCCGTCCCACAGTATTACATCGCCCTGGATCTCAACGGCGGCCAGAGGCAGATGAAGGTCTACTTCTGTCCGCTGATCAAGCACATGACGACGGGGATGAACTCCGGACGAGGCCACCTTCAACATTCTCGACCGCCTCGATCCCGGGTTCGCGGCTCACTCAAGGTCATCGGCGACTTCCGGGTCAAGCGCCCGGAGCCGTAGGCCATCCAGATGATCTGCATCGACTGTGTGGCCCCCGAAGCCGGCGCGAGGGTGAAGCTCCATACCCGCACCGAGTCCAAAGCATGGGACAACATCCGGCATCAAGTCACGCTCGGCGGGAGGCGGAACGACGAGACGACGTTGAAGGGACTGGAGATCCTCGGCGAGATCTGGAATCTACTGCTCGACGAGCCAGAGACTACCCTGGATTCCTCCGTCTCGAAGCCGGTCAACGACCCCACCACCGTCTGGCGCGCGAGCATCATACATAGCTGGAAGGTGTATCCTGGCAAGGACCTGCCCGATGTCAAGGTTGTACGTTCCCCATGTGGCAATACTCGAGGAGCAATCGGGCTATCGCGGGAAATCTGGAGATCTTCAGGAAGCGGGGCTGGGGCTGGGTTACGGATGGGACATGTAGGAAATCGGTCGTGGATGCTTTGTGAGTACTCGTCCTCCCTCACTTCTCACCTTTTCATCTCACCTCGTCTGGAGCTCTTCGGTGTGCTAACAGCCTGTATAATGGGGATACTGTTTCTGACTGAACACATACCGTTTTTTACCCATCTTTCCTCAGCTTCTCAAAGGAGAAGGGCGCCTACATAAACTCCTATCTAGCGCCGCCGTGCGTGAGGCTTGAAGCCTCATAAATAGTGGTAGGAATATTAAGCGAATATCTTATGCTAGCGCACCGCCTCTGATGCCGTCGCTTACATCGAGAGTCCCGTGAGGCTATCCCCGCAATCGCTTACGTTAGCGCTGCTAACATGCTGATGCAACAACTGGTCGGGATAGAAACTATGTGACGTAGCCCAGCGATTATTGGCAAGGCAAGTGCTCGCTTCAAGTACCGTCAGTACAAATGATTAAGAACATCAGAGTTGTTTTAACATATTTTATTGTATCATAGTTGTATCTACCCGTATCTTCTTGGGCCCCCGTCTCATCGCAAACCCTGTAGCTTGGATCGTATCTAAGTTCTCCGCCCAGTATATCTCATCACCAGTGAATCCATTAATTCGCTCTCATGCCCCTCTAAACAAATGGATAATCGATGTTTCGCCCCTAGAGGCGGGTGGACGCTCTAGTCCACAGGACGGGGGTATACCATGTCCGCCTATGTCCAAACGCCGGTTGCTATGCATGTGTATATACAAAGTTAAATCTTAAAGGTCGTATACCGTGAGGTTCTTTGATCACGGTTGGGCGAGCTAGGGCAGGCCCGCCGCCAATGTCGGATGAATTCCAAATCCACTCTGGTTGAATCCAAGTGCGAATATCGTATGAGAAATTTTTAGGAAAATATACTTGGGACGCTTAGAGATCCCTGGGGCGAATTACATCCGCGATCCAGCTGATCTCGTTCGCAAGGTCGTCTAGGCCGCTGTCGATGCTGGGTAGGCTTAGAAGATTAGTGTTTCCAAAAGGGATACCATTATCATTCCTTGCGACTAGCGCCGGCGAGCCGTAGTTAGGCTGTGGGTTGGAGTCGAAATGCTTGTTGCTCTTCGCGCTATGATACGGAAGGCTGTAGTTGGTAAATGGAGTCCGACGTGGTTGGACCTTTCTCCCATTAGCCTCAGCCTGCTGAGGGCTGTAGAACTCGTCTTCGTTGGATGAGAGATTATCATCGTAATCATCATCGTCAGACACATCCAGGAATGAGCAATTACTTCGGCCTTGGGACTCCGTCAACCGAGAGGTTGGGGACGTTTGCTTCGGCGATGTGGCTGAACCCACAAAGTGTGACTCCGGGTGATCCAAGCCGAAGTCTGAAGTCAAACCGAGTAGCTCCTTGGGCCCTACCGAAGAGCCAATATCTGCTGAGGGCCTTGGCACGCTCGTAGTGGTGGACTGGTTCTTCGAGCTAGCAAGGAGGGATGGGATAGTACGTTGGAATGGTGGCGGCGACAGCAATGTAACAGGCGCATTTTCGGAAGCTGCACTCGTCGCGAAATTATCGTCATCCTCATTCTCTTCAACAATCTCGTCAGGTATCCAAAGCTTCGGCGAAGGTTCCATAGCAGGCGGTGGGAATGGCGCGTCTTCAGATAGGAACCGTCTTAGTGATTCTGGCGATATGTCACGAGAGCGGACGCTCCCAGACGGCGTCAGACATCGTGCACGGTCATAAGACCTGCCAAGTTCGGAAGGCGTGTAATCCGGATCGCTTTCTCTTGAAAACCTCCCATGCTCACCATCGCGACTGCTTGGCCTAAAACCGAAGAGCCGTCGGGCGGCACTGGCCCAAGACGGTGCAGGTGAGATGGAGCGGGCCGACCTTGCGTCGGAGAACGAGGTAGATGGTAGATCAGAAGCGGCTGGGAGCGGTGGCGCTGGCGGCAGTGTTCGAAATCTGTCCTTGGGATCCATCGTCTTGAAGTTGGCACCACGCAAGGAATTCATCGATACGCTTCTCGATCTCAGCGAGCGCTCCAGAGGAACGTCGAGAGTGTTGACGGTTTGGCCCGGCAGGAAGGGACAGGCAGAAGTTGTGGGCCGGGTGGTATCATAAGTCTCGGTTGAACCGTCCAGTTCATACTGCCATCACTGTCAGCCAGGGCGCATCTGTTTTGAATAATCCGGACGCACGTAATAGTAATAGGTATGCCCCATCTTGAGACCACCACTCCTGCTCGTACCGCTGACTTGGTCACCATCGCAGACAATATCCTTAAATATATGGCAGCCTCGCCATTGACCCCGGTCTCTTCGAGTATCACGCTCCATAATTTGTCCGTGCTTCCAGTTATCCCATGAGCCAAATAGATGGACTGTTTGGACCGAAGGACACGTCTGACTGTATAAATGGTTAGCTTCGTTGCTGGATCAGATGCTCGTACGCGAGAGGCGCGAAGCATTTATATGAACGAATGGTAAAGGAAATAGTTCAGGTGATATCCGCATGGAAACTGGGTCAACCCAGTATTTGAGTCACAAGATACATCTGACACCGCAACTCGCATGGGACGACGCATATCTTGCTGAGGCTGTGCCACGTAGAGAACTCTCCACAATTGTCTCTCGGGAACAAGCAATCCTGAACACTGATGAATCATTCCATCAGGTTATGCATCCCGGAAATGGCCGCTTATTCCCGATAATCTTGTCAGACATAGACATGGGTGGCAGGGCTGACACCTCGTGTCCGCTGCCCAGTATGGGGAAATTGTTTGGTAAATCCTGACCTTCGCGTGGGACCCTTGTAACTCGGTTCCATCTCCTTGGTACCACAGTGCCTTTGAGACACTAAAAGCTGACAAGACCTAATGCAGGAACAGCTTCGAGAAAGAAACAAATGTTTTAGGCGAAGGACGGCAGTCTCGTGAGCTCGAAGCTGACGGTGATTTGACCCAGGGGCTAATGCAGGGCCGAGACCACAGAGGGATGTGAAAAATGAAAAACGCAATTCAAAGCGACCGGGCTTTTCGAGAAGAACATAAAGTGGATATACCACGTAAAGAATGGTGAATAAGAAACACTCACAGCATGAAAGTGACCAATGTTGTGGTTGGATCCATAGTGAATCAAAAAGGTCGGTGGGCAACCATGAGGAGGTCCCTAAGCTCAAGTTATAAGTCCCAGAAGCTGCTCGAGTCTAAGACCCGCCCACGTGGGCTTGCCGCTGTATTCTTCTCGGCTTCTCACGATAGAACCCAAAAATGCAAGGGTCCGGCAGATGCAAAAGCCAGTGAATCGTCACAATCCAGCTTTGTGGAAATAGTTCTAAGGATGGTTATCGACCAATGACGATCGAATAGTGCCTGGGGGAAGCGCCGTGATGGGGTCTTGGGTGTAAGCGGATGCTCTGTGAGTGGTCAGCGCTTAAATGAACAGGCCAGATTCAAGGGTTAAGAAAGCTTGCCAGCTGCCCGATTCGCACCACGCATGATCTGGCTCAACCACTCCTTGAAGGCAGATCGTAAAACACGGTCAGTCATTGAAATTTTGGTCCTGGCGGTGACTCCGGGGCCTAAGTCAAATATCAATGCCGTCAAGTCTGGGGAACAACTACACAGAAAATCAACCTGAAACCCTCACATACGCTAATCTTTGAAAGGGGCTGATATGCGAAGCGAACTGGAGGCGAACGCCCAATAGCCTGGATGAACGCAGAATTCCTCGCTGGCAGTACCCACCAGAATCATGGAAACAGGGTGTTGCTGGACTCTTTATCGCATGGTATGGCCTGGGTTCCAGCGCCACTAACTTCTTCTGGGCTTAGACTGGATATAGGGCAATTGAGAGTCGAGATCATTGATAGCTTGGCGCGGGCTGGTCTGGTTTTTCCATTGCCCAGTTCAGCTCGGGAAGCGGGACGTCCCACGAATTGGAGACGTGTCGGTGCCTTTGGCCGTTGAAGCTTCGACTAGCGCATATAGCAGACACACTTCTGGTTGGACAGGTCGGGGTGTCGAGGGGAAGCAGAAACATGAATGAATTGATCACATCAGATAAATATGAGGGCATATACTCAACATCGACTGCTCATATATCCAGACAGTTATGGGGGTATCGCACTCCACAAAATGGGGGGACCTGCGACGATGCAATGACGAAAGAAGGGGGGATTATAGTTCAGGACTGGGTCAGGACGGTATCCTGATGTTGTTCACGAACGACGAAAACGGACGAAAATGGGGATCCGTCCTCCCAAATAGATCACGATGGTTCGCTAGATGCATGCCGGCAAGTCTCGTCATTGATCCTTGGCACCGAGATAGATAGATGCACAATTGATTGGCTCGTTGCCAATAGAAACGCATGCGACCCTGAACGAAGGACGGATAACAAGAAATAAGGTTGGCTACTACAACTCAGTTGACGCAACAACAGAACCATGCAACTTCTGCTTCCTGTTTTCCGTACGGGGAATCGCCCAGTTAGCCGGTGAATGTTCGTGCGAAGGTGATAAGCTTGAATTTCAGCCCGCTACGGGGATAACAACAGTGATTATTTTCGGATGGAAAAGGCGAAATTGAACTTACAAGCTTGTCCAAAATCCTAGTCTTAACGAGGAGACCCATCAAGTCGGCGAGCTTGAAAGGCATACAAGGGCTTTGTCAGTTCCAATATGTCTTCGTGCATTGTCCAATCGGGGATGGCGATGGCGGCGGTGATGGCAACAAGCGACAAGCAGCTCCCTTTCATCTTCCAGGACTGGAGTCTTATCGCCGCCCACTCACCTGCCGAAACCCGAATTTAACTTTCTAAGTGTATTCGTGCACGACCCAATAGTATACATTTGTGCGGGTTATGTCAGATCTTCAGGGTATGAACACGTTTCCAAGGTTTGGCCCTGACAATAATAGCCGACAATAAGCTTTGGTAATGTCATCATGGGTTTGAAATTCACCCGGGTAATTATGAGCTGATGTTTTGGCTTTCTCCACTTCCAATGGTAGCTTCGGGCTGGGTACCTGTACCTGCAGTTCTCGCGATCCACCTTCATGCAGAGGTCCAGTGCCGTGATTTTGTCCCAAGGCGCATGTACGTGTATAGCCAGATACTCGTAATTGTATGCATCTAATATATGATGATACATGCACAACCTGCACCAATCTGCATCTCGGATACCTTACGCCGTCCCTGCCAACCAGTTGGGATTCCACTAAGTGGAATCCCAGATCAGATGCCAGCGACAATATTGGTGGGATTCACTTCATTGACTTATACATGTACCCTATGTGGGGCGGTAATCACATGGCCCCTACCATATCGCCAGCTTTTCGTTTCCTGGTGGGCCACGACCTTCCAGCCCAGGCTTTGGTAAACAAGCAAACACCGGAACGCCTGTATAATGATTGTCTGCGGACGGCTGACGAAGTCTGCAATAGCCGCATTGTTGGGCATCTCGCACTACAAGCCCGTGTTCAGCCCTGGATAGGTCGCTCTCGGTATTTCCTATCCATAAGGAAATGACCAGCCCGACATCCATTGTTGTTTGGCAACTTTGAAGATGACTCTCATTTCTCTCGCCGGCGTTTGCTTATCTCATCGCCAGTGGTGAAACTAGGTGACCGCATCAGTAAGGTAGAACCATATTTGTAATCCCGGCCGTGAGACGTGACTTCGGCCATGATCCAAACCTAGAGGGAAGGAAGGGTGGAACGGAGCGTGCAACTGGTTGATTTGTCCTTCGGCCGATTATCTCCGAGGTTTCGCTGGGCTTTATGTCTCGAGTGGAAAGCCGATGGTACTATGCAGGTCCGCCCAACCTTGGGAATTAGTACCATAGGGTGAGATACTGGATAAGTTCTTAGGTCGTGAATGTTCAGCTCGATCCAGAACCCAACGCACATCTCAGCCAGGCATCCGCCCAGCCAGCCAACACACCAGATGCATCAGCGGAGAACCTCATTTCCTCAATTGAGCTGAACGTGGCCCCGTTTTTAACTGACTAGCCTAGGTAGTTTCCTCGTTTGTTGATATCAGCACCGAAGGTGCACAGGCGTGTCGTGTAAGTCCAATTCATTCATTTGTTCTATCCGCAATCATGGATCCTATGTGTAACGATCGCGGACTACCTGTTCGTTCAGCTGTCGCACAATGCACCGGGCCGCTGTTCCATTCCGAAAGATTCTGCTAGCAAGCTGATCTGGAGGTTACGCAAAACCCAGGTGGGAGATGCGGGCAGCCACATGGCACGATCTGCTGAACCCCCGGGTGGAAATGGGCGAAGCCCCCCACATGCTCGTCGCACAACAGGTTCTGAGGCTACCTACTTGCGCCACTGGAAAGACACGGCTGGCGCTTCCATCCCAACAGCCTCGCTCCCCGTATTCTGGCGACTGCTTGGGCCTGGAGAAAAAGGTACTTTTCGTGTATACGTCCAGATGTTTGAGTACATCGATGGGCATGTTCCTCGATAGCCAAAAGTATCTCAATCTTCTCAACTCTGTCGTGGTCTGTAAGGCTTGCTGCTCACCTGACGTCTTCTTCTACTTTGAGCCTCTCTGTTGGACGAGGGCTAAACCCTCCATTCCTCGCCTCGCCATTCCGTGAGCTCTTAGGAGCCACCGACCTGGAGAAGCTAGAGCTAGACGCGTCATCAATCCCTGCCTCATGGATGTCCACCGCTGTGAGCTCTTCCGGCTCTGGAAATAAGGGGTCCATATAACATGGGTCGTATCGCTCGCTGTCCGGCTCAGTTTCTGGGACAAGGGGCATATCAGGACCCTCTTGTTTCCGCCTTGATGCGATCAGCATACCAAGGATCATTTGGCTTTGGCGGGCGCTTCCCATGCGATGGGCGTCGTTCCGCACCGGTTGGTGGTGGGTATAGAATAGAGTAGAAAGATGCGGTAGCCCTGCCTGTCCGAGACAAAGTACTCAAGTTCTGCCCCTCCAAACACTACGCAGTCTCCCCATCGATAAGAAAGCCCGATCCCTAGCGGGGAAAACAGAGGTCGTCCCCTGAAATTATTCACCATGTCACTCGCGGGGCCTCCTCTGAAAGCTTCTGGGACTTACCTTGATAATTGCCGATGACAACAGGTTTGCCAGCCCGTGCTTGACGTCTGTCTGATCGTGGTGGCTTACGGTATACGTGTCGATACCGAGAACAGCGGACGTCGAGAAGGTCGGCTCCAACATCTTCATTTTCTCGACATCGCCAAGTGCCTTAAACATATCGTAGCATTCTTGATATGCTTCAGGCGCCAGGGCACTGAAAAGGAAGCGCGCGACTTCCAACCCAATCCCTAACACCTTCTCGAAAACAAGTAATAGGAGGCTGCGGTAATCTTCTTGAACCGCGCGGGGTCTACCCAATCCAAGGATCATGTCGAGAGTGGCCAGACGTGATCATCAGGGTTGAGATGCCCTTTCATCACCCCTGTGCCGTAATGTGCTATAAACCGGTGGTGTTTTTCGATCTCCTCAAGAGACCGAGCCTTTTCCACATCCATCTCGAGGGGTCTTTGTCGGATATAGTCGTCAGTCATGTGCCGTTTGGAATTCGGGGCCGAGGGGAGCAAGCGACGACCGCTCCCGAATCGCCGTCTCAACTTTGTGCACGAGAAGGACACCAAACAACAACAGGAAGAGGCCTGGATTTGCATAGAATGATGTGGGAATTCCTGTCCGCCGCGACGACTATGTACTGCCGAACTCTCTCGTATATGTGCCGGTCCGCGGCTGCAGCTTCATCGCGCTGGTAGTCCCAAAAAAGCATCTGGCGTACGGTATCCGTCCTCCAACTCGACTTTGGTGGATGGGATGAACACGGTCGGCCGCCGGATTCTATGCCGCGGCCCTAGTGTCTTCTCTCCGCGCTCTGTTCGTCTTCGCCCAAAACTCGCGGCAGGAGTCGAGGCGCATTTCCTTATACCACTGCTTGCGGTCCTCACGGCCGTCCCTGTGCCGGGGCATCGTGGGAGCCATCAACAGATTTTCCGCAACCCACCCCATTAGTGACTCTATACCCATTACCTTGTCCTGTGAGGCCTCTTCCACCCCTCTAGCACGCTTCATTTTTCTGTATAAACCCTGTTCATCATATACAACATCCTTCGGGTAATAGACTCGGATCTTGAAGTCGTGGATATTGTGGTCGATCACCGCCTCCTGCGGTGTCTCCCTGATAATTGTCCCTTGCTCTCGTAAGCAGGGTACACCATCTTCCACGAAAGCATCCAGGTCAGCTTCACGTCTCCGATCCGTGGGGCTTGCTGATAGACCTCGTCCGAATCACCGAATTTGGATATCTCTAGTAAATTGGCTAGCCATGATACGTCAGACGGATAGGGACACTGACCCGGTAACGGACGTCATCAGCCTAATGGTAGATATTTCCCCATCTTTCAACCACCAGCCGTAGGGTTTCCGGGTGTATTCTTATTTTCCACACCATATCGAATAAAGGACGGCTCGCCTGGCGGATATGCAATCCATTCTGGAATGGATTGATGTCGGAATTCAGGGGTTCCGGATGATCAAACCTCTTTTCCGAAACAGTTCCGCGCTGATCATACGTTTCCATTGTTCAACCCATGGTTAATAATGGAAATAATTGAATAATAGGTGAATAATACACTGAATAATAAGGCTATTCAGGAATATGTATAGCCCATATTCCCCAGCTTGTTGCTAGAAGTCTATAGCTTGGAAATAGCGAATTTTACACACTTGCGACACACCCTGAGGTTTCCATCATTCTTGATTGAGTCTACCCCTGCACGTTTTTACATACTAAACCTTTCAAGGTAACCTCATTACTTCCTCTAGGGTAGCCTCACCTTCTGTCGCAGCGTTTCTTACAATTGACGATTCCTCGCTTTCTGATAATCTGATTTTGAGCAGTTGCAACTCCCGTGCTTTCAGAGTTAAATGACCAGATAGAACAGCTGAGTAGATAAGTCAAAGCGAAGTCAAGCCGCGAAGCCGCGTGCACACAGACATGGTAAGGTGAAGAAATCGGGGTGGGTATTTAAGAATGCATGCATCAGAGTACCATGCATCTGCAATTGCCCAGGTAGCCATACCTATAAGTAGTATACATATATACGTACCTGCATGTAGCTGCAAATGTTCTAATTATATGCGCGAATTGACATGGAATTTGTCACTCTTGAGGGCTTCAAAGCCCTTTCCCCTTTGTGAGGATCGCTGCAAGTGCAGAGTGCCTGTGCACTGTAATAAGTATTTGGCTCCTTTTTTGCGACCGAATCTGCTTTACCTATTACGTCACAGCAATGCAACGCATAGTCTAGAGCCCCATGACTGCAGTCAATTAGGGAACATCAGCGCTTTCTGCAGGACGAGATTATCTCATCGTGTTAATGTTGTTTTTGTTCGGGAGAAGAATGGCTGGGTGTTCTGGCTCCCAAGATAGATGTGGGCAGCAGGCGGGTGGCATCTGCCGCAACATCACTCATCCCTTTCACTACCTAATTACCTTATAAATTATTTCGGGTATTGTAATCAAGCTTCTAGGGCACCTAAGGACCTCAAACGACACGAGAGGAACCGCATCACCGTTTCGGGGATAGCAAATTACCAGTACCTAATTATATGTACAACCATAGAGGGCGAGGTGGGAATACGAACTATCTATAGGCCACTTTCATACTATAACATTATACCGAATGAAGAAGATAAAAATCTTCAGGGGGAGCTAGTCTGCCTGACACATCTTTGGACAGTTCCCCCTCCCCCCTTTTCGGCGGGAAATTATAGAAGAAATATGAAAAGATGAACGTTGAAATAGACCATATAGGGTAAAAAGCTGCGTGCAGCATTTATTAATAAATTTACACATTGTGCAAACTTTCAAAGCACAAAATATATTATAATCTTATATAAAAAGCTAATGAGTTGCAGGTTTCTAAGTTGGGCGGAGACCTGATACCTTGCTGGTATAATGTCCGCACTCACTTAAATCCAGCATATACACAATCCCTTACACCCTATCTTCAACTAGACCTTGCTCTCTTACAAGCCAACCTTCACCATTATCCGTTTTGTCATTCTCCTCCTAACGGTTCAAATCATCAAGAGTCGTCAAATGATATATGCCTTCGCCCGTGGTGCTCGAACAACTAAACCGTATTGATTAAGCTCTATCCCCAAATGTTCTGCCTGCTCTGTTCAATTGGTAACTGAAAATATCCTGCTATTCGCAAAGGAAGCTAACTCCTCCTTACCCGAAAGTATGACAACCATTTCTATACCATATCTAGTTCGAATCACCACTTATCAAGACTGCAGAGGAAGGCCTCAAATATAAGGCGCAATGCTGGCGCCAAGCCAAATAATTCAAGTGAAGGTGAATCGTACGATCTATAGAAAAAGATTACTGTCGGGTCCATTGTTAACGGCAAAAAGTGCGGACATCAACTCCAAAGGCCAACGCGGCTATTTGACGGCCATGAACCAGAGGATGACTATCAGAGGCTACCATCATCGCCATCTACGCTGGTCAAGAGGGACCCGTCGAGGGCTTTTCGTGAACTTGTTCAAAATTCGCCAGTAAATTAACTATTTAGTAACTTTGATATTAACTGGACTAATCAATTCGCATACAAGAGCGATGGTATCATAGAGTCGTTCAAGATACACGAGAACGATTTCCAAGTCATCTGCGAAGAGAACAATGACGAGCTCCTATACTAAGTCATGGCACCGGACCCCCCGCGCAGAAGACAGAAGGAATGCCTAGGGTACATAAGATGGTTTCGTCAAAACGGAGTAGGAACGGTTGATATCACCAACAGACAAGCCACTCTCCAACCTTGGCACCTAGATATGGGAGGGACCAGCAAGGAAAAGGACGGCAACCAAGCGGGTGCTCACGGGGAAGGTCCGAAAGTGGCACTTCTGGTACTGCCGCGTTAGCCACAGAACCATACCATATGCTGCTGATCAGGCGGCTTCTCGTGGACTTTCAACTTCACTAATCAAGGCCGCCTTGTAGCAAGCCTCATAAGAATAACCCAAGCTACTACTTTAAAGGTGCAGTGCCAGGCCAATGCAGAGTGAGAGAAGAGCCTGCTGCTCGTTGCATCAGTCCCCAATGAAGATGTCCGGTTCCTCGTCGGCGGAAATGGAAAAGGTCGGGATGAAGTTGGTTATCCACTCGACAGAAGTGACGTAACACGAGAAGAATGCAAGTGATGGACGAAAGTTGCTCTATTCCTGCAAGAAATTGCGGAAG
This sequence comes from Monosporascus ibericus, assembly GCA_004154915.1. NCBI lineage: Eukaryota > Fungi > Ascomycota > Sordariomycetes > Xylariales > Monosporascus > Monosporascus ibericus. Next base: position 46,929 of record QJNU01000574.1, read on the forward strand.
ACGGCGTAGTGCCGATAGAGAGGGGCGATCTGATAGTTGACCATCATATTGAAGGAAACATCTACCTGAAAAGGCTTCTTTTACAGGCGTCTAGGATTGGCAAGTCCGCATCACAAGAAAGAAGGTAAAATACGGCTATAACTTTGCGAGAGGCGCTACGCACCGCAAGAGGCAGTCCATTGAGGGAGCCGATGAGGAGTCACGAGACGAAGCGCTGAAAAACCATCTGTATCTGAATCTCTTGTCTATAAGCCACAACTCATGCTCCGCTGCAGGTATCCCAGGTACGACGACGTCTCAAGCGCAGAAATACATATGCCTGTCGACATGCTGCGTTGTGTGAAAGAATACCTCCTTTCCAACGTTCAAAGTCTGTGAAGGAGAAGACAGAGGTAGGAACTCACCTGAGCTATTCATCTATTCGCTGAGCACTCTTCAATGAACTACCTCGCGGGTGTTCTGTTAATCGCCGGCATGATACGGAGCCCTAGCCTTAAACATGTAGTCCACGGAATTGGCTGCCAACCAATGGAACTGTAGACATCATCCTGGTAGCTTTTAATAAAGGCCCGCTTTATGCATGAAGCCCAAGAAGAGTAGCATAAGCGATTCCAGGCGGCCGAGAGCGTCCCTGTTCCCGAAAAGCCTTTCCCCAAAGCAGTGGGTAGACTACTTCGGGCCAGACTTGCTGCTTGCCCCCAAACTGCAAGCATGACTGTGGAGTTCGTTAAACACGACACAATACGACTAGACTCTTGTCATGCTGGCTCTCTACGGATATTCAAGGTACGCGAAAGATGCCTGCCGAGAGCGGGTAGGCTGGTAGGACTTAGATTAGACACTGATGTCACCTTAACCGACAGTGCCTTTGTACCATTAAGTGGCTACTTACTGAGGCACTGATGCAGCTACCGTTAAGACAGTTTGCACTGGGAAACGAACAACGGCTCCGCTGGCACCGACGGCGAGAAACGACCCAAGGTGGCCAGAAGACTTCGCAGTACATTCGGGTCAAGCCTGATCTGCGGGCCGAGGTGAAGAGATGCGCGACGGACGACATAGTGTTTGTCCAGTGGAACAGTGCGACTGGATGGGCGACTGAGGGAGATATACATATTGAAGTGCACCGCGAGTCGACAGGTTCGCATTCAAGAAGTTGCTAATCTCAGAACAAGGTTGTCGCAGAATAGGGGTCACTTGCTTAGTCATCAACGCCCCTAGGAGCTGTAGAGACCCCGTAACAACGTTGTTCCGGGGCTCCCACACTATATATAGAG
>QJNU01000575.1:0-48182 GCA_004154915.1 Monosporascus ibericus
TTTTTTTTTTTTTTTTTTTTTTTTTTTTTTTTTTTTTTAAAAAACGTTTAAATTCTTCTATAAACTCCGTACCTTTAATAACACGACGAAACATTTCGATACCTCGACGACGGAGAAACCGTCTCTATTTCTGCAGACGGTTAAATTTGTTAGTAGCGGTCCGCAGTATCTCGTAAGCTTACTTCTCCTTACGTTCCAAACGATCCTTTTTATTAAAAGGTTTTTGATATTCTGTTTTCGAAGGCCTAAAAATATTATACGGACCACCATAATAAACGTACCGTACGCATTTTACGGAACCACGGGCAAGCTTGCAATCTATACCCTTCTTTTAGTAACGAAAACAAGAAGGTATATTAAAGCCAAGACGTTTAATGCGCCCTGAAAGAGTGAAAGCATTAATATACTGGCAAGAACAACGTTTTTTAATTCGACCCGGCATGATAAATATAAAGAAGGAAAGGTTACTTACTAAAATTAACGGACAAACAACTGATATTTAAGGGTAAAGATCGTAGAAAGGGGAAATCGTGTTATACCTCAGCGGTTTTAGCTATAATACATATAGTCCGACTTTTAGGGAGCCAACTCCGACCTCAGCCCAGAAATTACGTAACTAGCTTAAAGTTCTTGAAGTGCTAAGCACCTTAAGCTCCTTAAGCCGTTACAAAAGCTTAAAGAACTTAATAAACTTAAAGGTTTAAACCGTTTAAATACCTTTAGCTAAGGCGAGGATATATACGTTCGTTATTACCATAGCTTAGATAAATCACCAGCTTATAATACAACTTAGTTACCCAGATTACCTTTAACAATCTGCTATTACTAGACGTGACTATCGCATACCCTTTCGCTTAGTTTCCCACAGCACTACTGCCAACATACACCGTACGACTAGGTTTAATAGTTGGTTAAACCCCTTAGCCGTCACACTATTAAACGGTCCAAACCAGTAAGCGGATCAATTCTGTATACACTTTGACTACCTAAAGGTAATTGTCCATTTCTTAATTTTAACAACATGGAACGACTTATTAAAGAAGCAAAAATGAACCTATTTTTTTAGGTTCAAAAACGAAACCGAAACTTAGTTATATAATATTTAGCTTTATATATAAAGTTATTAAAACGACCTTATAGGCCCGATATTACACTACATACGCGAGCATGTTTTATCTGGCTTTAATATACTAAAGATATAGTAAATTTGTTACTTGTTTCACGTATTAGGAAACGTATTGCGATTAAGTAATTATTAAAACTTATTAATCCATTAGAAGATTTAAAACGTATTGAAATAGGAAACTTAATTGTTAATAAATATTATATAAAACTTTAAAGGTTTGCCGGAAATGACTTCAGATTGTTTAAGTTATAGTTACAAAATATAATAATACAAAAAAGATATTTAGAATTTTAACACAACGGATCTTTTGATGAGGATTTCTATAACAACGGATATAATAATTATAAATATTTAAAAAGGTAAGAAAACTTATATAAACTTAATAACATGAGCAGAGATAAGTAGTATTGATATAAACTATTAAATTATAAATTAAGGTTTATTTTTATCTATCATTTTAATAGGAGCAAATATCCTTAATTCTTAATCTTATAAATATTTGTTATTATCGGATTAAAAGCTTAGTCCGAATTATAATAACTGGATAATAAGTGAATTAAGTTTAAAATAAATTTAACTCTTTAATAAATATGTATATACACATATAAAAAACTAAACGTTTTTATTATTTTCGATAATTACAAAACTATTATTCCATTAATTTAGAAGAACTTTACGTAAAATACAATATTATTATATTTATATATATTTTTATCTTCTATCGGCTTTAACCTTTCGCCGTATCCTACCTCTCCGTTTTAAAACGCGTTTATTCGTTTTGTATAGAAAATTTAATATGACGTTATTAAATTTATATCATGCAAATAAGAGATTTTACGACGCGTCTAAAGTTATTATAACATCCGATAATATGAAATCCGGATTTACGAAAGTTAAACTTCTTCTATTACATCTTAAGAACGTTTTTCTCGAATTAAAACAATTTTCGATTATATTTATGTTCACCATTTTCTTATTTACTTTTATTAATTCTATTTCCCCGCTTCTGAAAGCCCTTGAGAATATCGGTGGAATAATGAAATAAAGTTAATATTTATTAAAAAAGACTTCAAATTATTAAAAGAATTTGGTAATAAGAATAATTAAGGTAATTAACTTTATAGTAAAAGATTACATGTTACTTTCATATAAAGCCGCTTTTTTCTAGGAAAAGAAATTAACTATAAAAGACGAACCATATTTTAAGTAAACGTTGGAAAGTTTAAAAACAGACGTTTTTAAAAAGGGGTAATATTTATTAAATAAAAAGAATAAATCTTTCTGTTTAAAAAAAGAAATAAGAAAAGAATATAGCCAATAACGGCTAAAGGTAATTGTCGTAAAAGAGTTAAAAAGACTGAATAGAAATATAACATTTCCGGCAAGTCGAAACTTAATACGCATATTCATAGAAAAGTTAAAAATACGTTTAACGCAAAAGAATCCAATTAGTTTAAATCAATTTAATAAGTTATAGGTACTTAATTTAGATTTGTTATCTCGAGGTGCCAAAAGACGGTCCGTTTATAAGTTTAGTTCTTTAATAGTGTAAGACGTCAATACGAATGAAAATATATTAATTTCCCGAATAACTAAATTATAGAATAACTAAAATGTAACTATATCGTATCGCAAGTAATTAACCAGCTTGAGCTACCATTAAGGGAAAAGATAACATCTTATATCGTCGGAGACGTAAAAGGTGAGATATTTACTTACAGTAATAAAAAGACTAACTAGAAAGCCTTTTCGCAGGTTTTATTAAAGAATAAACTAAATAACATATTTTAATATTGTTCGGGTAAAAGATTTACGATATAATCCTCGAAGTCTTAGAGATATACCAATACAACCAAATAATTAAATAAGGAACTAGCTAAATCAAGTTAGTTATATATCATTTCAATAAAAGAAAATATAAAGGAATCTTAATATATGGTGTAGAATAACGACGAATATAAGCACAAGAATACGACGAAAACGTTAATAGCTATAAAAATAAAACATTAGAAATTAAGAATATTATAAAACGACAAAAAGTATTATAGTTATTACGAAGATAAGGTTAGAAAATTAAAAAATTACTGCTAACATTAACCTCTAAAACAAGAACTAATAATTAACATATTTTCATAATATCATAAATCTAAACCAGTATTTCGAAAAGAACTCGAAACGAAATATTAAAATATAAGGGATAAAATCATAGAGTAATTTCTGAGAAAGGAATATCGATAGAATTTATGACATCCAGAATTATAATAGGACAGAATTATAATTATTACGTAAATACTCAAAGAATAACCTTAATTAAGTTATATATTACGTTTTAATTTAGTAACCGGATAATCTATATTTTTTATACTAAAAAAAAGAAAAGTTATATTTATATATCAATTTTAAATAGTTGAGCGGTGTAATAACTGAAAATAAAATACCATTACTTTTAATTAATAACGTAAAGGCTCGATTTTATGAAATAAAGTGACTTCCGAGTGTAAAGCTTAACAAAGGATAGAATTAAATATATAGTAAACTAGGATACGAAAAAGAAACAGCGTTTAAGACGGAATACGCATTTTTCGAATATTTTATTTTTCCTTTCGGACTTACCAACCTATTAGCAACCTTTCAGCGACTAGTTACCTACGTACTTACAATCTATTTAGATATTATAGTTATTTTTGACCTCGAAGCCATTCTCATCTATTAGAGGAACGAGAAAAATATATATCATACGTTTATGAAGTCCTTTAAGCTTTACAAAACGCAAATTTATTAGTTAATACGGAAAAACCTTGTTTTTATATATGAGAAATAGAATCTTAAAAGCATATTGTTACTTTAAGGGACGTTATAATAAACTTTAAAAATCGCTATAATTTAAAAGTAAGGAAGATTTATTACAGTTCAGAAAGTATAAACCTGTCTTAGATCTATCAATTATTATAGAAGGTTTATTCGATATTTTAGTAAAATAATTACATTGTTATAAAACTTTATAAGGAAACGAGTTTTAATAAGTACTAAAAATTAAAACAGCTTTTTAAAAAATTAAAAACACGATTATTAATAAGTTAATACTAATTATGTACGACTTAAGCCGTTTAAATAAGTGTAAAACCGATGCTTGAAATTACGCTTTAAATGTAAGCATTAAATGTTACAATAATTAAGGTAATTTATACCTTAACGTACCACATAAGCGAACGGTACATACAAGCGAGCGGTATAGTTTAAGCTACAATTTTATAATACTTTATAACTTTACGAAAATAGGTTAAAACGTAATAAAATTTTGCGTAAAGGCTTATCAGGTAGATTTTAAATGGAATAGGAAGTTGGATCTCAATCTACCTTATTCGTGTTAAGATATAAGTTAATTTCTTTATACAAGTTTTAATTTTAAATCAAATGATAAAAGGAGGAATAGGTTATTAAAATATGTTAAAACTTTTTAATGTTCTATGAAAAGATATAATTTATATGAACAGCTTTTCTTCGACTTTTAATAAATTTAGCGGCAGAAGTATAATAAATCGGGTTCGAATTCGTCCATTAAAGGGCATATTCCTTATACCGTTAAATAATATAAGGTTATAAGTTTTGTTAATTTTCTTGGTAACGTTCGATAAGGTAACAGATATATTAACGAAGTTTCGGATAATTGTGTCAAGATATAAGAAATATGTGCATTTTTGATATCTAGTTTTACATTTTTAAAATATGCTATTTATAATACAATACTCAAATCTGATATAGTGAATTTCATAATTTTAAAATCTATTCTTAAATCTGTTAATTAATAGTTGTTTTATGATAATTTGAATTAAAGTGAAGAAGGGCACGTGAAAGGTGTATCGCTCGCTTGCGTGTACCGTTCGCTTATATAATACGTTATCGCTTTTTATCTTCATAAATCAAAAGAAATAAAGTCAAATTATAGTATTCCCGGTAAATAATTTACAGTTATCGTTAAGATTGTTCGAAAATTTAAACAATAACTTCAGAAAACATCTAGCAGGTAAAAATATATACGGATTATAAAACTTTTATTCGTTTTATTACCACTACACGTTTACAGATTGAGAGTTACGTTACGCCGAAGCATTAACAAAATAAACGCGTTAAATTGAAAACTAAATGTAAAAAAAGAAATTAAAATTAATTACTAGATTTTCGATATTAACGTACCACACCACCATTCCGGACGCACTACTACCCCGGACGGGTTTTAGCACCTCGCAACAACTAATCCAAATAACTCAACTACAACACATCAAATTGATTTAAATCGATCGTATACTCTGTCGCTAACAATATTCACAGCTCTGGAACAAATGTACGCATTATATCAAGTCTTGTTGCGAAGGTATATTATTATTTCTCTTTTTTAACCGTCTTGCAGTTAATTACTTATAATAGCTATTAACAGAAATCTTTTACTACCACCTTTTCTGTCGATCAAATGAATTTGTTTATCCCGTATAATAAGTGGTTTTCTTTATTGAAAACGTTTGCTTTAACAATTTCAAATACGCAAGATCGAATTGTTGTTCAGATAAGTCCTGTAATATTGCGACACGCCTTACGACACGCCTTACAACACGCCCTGGAACGTGCCCCATAACAAGCCCTACAGCCTTATAACGCGCCTCATAACAAAGCCTTATAACCTTTTAACACGACATATTTTGCGAATATTTTCCACGTATTAAAGCCGGACTAAAAACACTCACGTATATAGGTTAGGAATTCAGTTGGTAATTGTTTTCTTGTCGGTAGGCTTTAATACTTTCGAAATGAAGGTAATATTAACTTTAATACGTTAAAAGATAATCTGTCGCAAGATAATTAAAAGAGGAAATAGCAATATAACATCCGCGACAAGCTGTTATATACTACGTACATTTGTTTTGGAGCTGGAAATACGGCTAGCAACAGAGAATACGACCGATTTGAATCAATTTAATGTGTTGTGGTTGAGTTATTTGAATTGGTTATTGCGAGGTGCTGAAAACCGTTCAGAGTGGTAGTGTGGTACGTTATGTTAAATAAATATTTATAATTGCAATAAATACTGAAGTGGTGTAGGGTGCGGTATGGGTGCAGCTGTAGCTTTGCAGCTTTACTGCAGCTCTGCTTCTAGCTGTTTCCATTCACTTCGCCGGTGGGCTCCAATGGAGCGACATCCAGTGGGTCGGCGACGGTCTATAAAGTTCTGACCTGGCAACTTTTTTATGTAGTCTTCGAGAGAACAAAGGCACGCCCGACAATTCCTTTCCCAAGCAACCGATCAAGATGTCCTACATACACCAGCTTCGATAAGCCCCGTCCCAATTCAATACTAGTTTTAAACGTAATAGCTTTCAGTTTACACTAAAAGATCTAGGAATATAGTAACAACTTATTTACAAATCAAATAAAAAAGTATAAGCGATAAAAAAGTATTAGAAAATATTAATACGAGATATATACGAATATTTATAAAATTTTAAATAAATATGACGCATTTAATACTTCTTAAAATAAAACTAATAATAAACGAAGTACGATAATAATGCCATAAAGGAAATAAAGTAAAAACTCGACGATATAAACTCTACGGAAAGTTCTAACTATTACTAATCGCGAAACAACCAGAACATTTAATTACTTTTAATTTTATTATTAAGGTTTTATTATCAGAAAACCCAGTTACGGACATATAATACGATACTATCTTTATAATCCTTAATTGATTTGCATTTTATTTTTATTTTTAATCATATAATCAGGATATAGATATAAAGCAATTAACCTAAATATGACGGCTAAGGGGTTTAATTAATTATTAAGTCTAAGTCGTGCGGTTTAGGTTAGCAGTAACGTCGTGGGAAACTAAGTAATAAGGTATTTAATAGTTACGTTTAGTAATAGGAAATTATTAAAGGTAATCTGGGTAACGAACTTATATTATAACCTGGTAGTTTAATTAAATTATAAAAGGTAATAAGCGTATATGTTTTTATTTATTTTTTAGTAATTTATTTCGATTATTATTAATTATGTTTATCCGTTATAATTAATAATAGTTTTAATACCTTCAGTTATTCCTAATTACTGGATCTACTTTAATTAATAATTACGTAACCGGGGCTCTTTATCGAAACTTATCTTTTATAATTTCCGACCGTTTTTAAAAAAGGTAAGCTTTATTATATTATAATGCGATTTCCCATTTTCTAAAATCTTTATCCCTAAAAATTAATTTATTCATTTTATAGTTTTCGTAAGTAACTTTCTTTCCTTAACTCAATTTCTTTTTTGGCATTTTCTAGCAACTAATATACTTAAATAAATTAAAATGTTCCGTCGTAAATCTTTTTCTTTTATCATTTGTCCAATCGATTTTGTGTAAGGTTCTAACGAATTTAATTTTAAAGTTATACTGTATTGTTAATATTTTTCAACGGATTTTAACATAAGATAATGGAAAATATATCGCAATATATAAAGTGTCTTTCCCGAGGCTGTTCTTATAACGGCACCGATATGCTGCTTTTTTTTCTTTAAAATATTCGTCGTAAATATTACCATTTTGAACGGAAAGAAATACTTTCAGAAGAACGTTTCTTAACACTTTAAAAATGTCAGTTGAAAATCTAGCGTTAATATTAAAAAGAAATAAACGAAGCCTTAGTTCGTTTAATTTGGTTACGTAAGCAAAAGGCTTTAACGCGTTTAAAAGGTATTACTATAAACTAGTATGGGCTTTAGTCGTTAAACGAGCTGGAAAAATAAAAGAGACGTAAGCAGGCTAAGTTGGAAGTTAACGTAGCTATGTTAACGTAGGCCCCTGGTTTTATAGATTAATCAGGTATCGAGAATACCGATTAGTTTATTATTAACAGCATTAACTGGGGGGCCATTACCGGTAAGCCCGGCGTTATTAGTAAAAGTTCTTTAAAAGGCGTTAGGCATTTATAAGTGTGTTGGCAAGTTCCTACGTATTTTCGGAGTTTGGGTAATTTTTTTTATTTAACCAGATATTAAGTAAGTCTATTTTTTTACGTATATCTAGAATTTCTTCCACTTCACATATCGGTACGTCTTTTTTTACCTTTTTTTTATACATTGTATCAACTTTAATAATGTCTGCTATTAAGTCGAGTAACGAAACGTCAAAGATTAGGTAAAGGTTGACCTTTAATAGTAATTTTAATTGGTAATTACTTTCTGAGATTCTTTTATAATTTTATATCGGCCGATAAATTTGAAATTAAGTTTTTTATTTTGTCGTTTAATCTCGATGTTTTTGGTAATTAGGTAAACTCTTTTTCACTTTTAGAAGGTTCGTTGCTTTAATGTTTTCTGGTTATACTATTTCTTTATTTGATTCCGTACGAATTTAAGTTCTGTTTCTATTTTTGCGTATAATTATTTAAGTTATTTAAATGTAACGGTTGCTTTGACAGTAACTAGTTCTTTTTAATACGCGTTTTTATAAACTTTTAATATAAAACCAAAATTAGTATTCGTTGAGGTCGACTTAATGATTTCGTAATAATTAGTATTATGACTTAATTATGCGATAAGTAACATTTAAACCTCATTAGTTTGTTCTAATTAATATAATATGGCGAGTAAGTTTTTAGTATTTAGTTAGTTTTTTCCGTTTGTTAGTTTGTTTAAGGTTTTATAGGTTAAATAACTTCTGATTTAGGTTTAGTTATACCATAAGTTGTTCTTAGAATTTCGAAGTAAATATCGTTCTTTTATTCAAAATGATTTCCGTTAGTAATCCGTATACTTTTAAAATCAGTTTTAAGAGAATTTAGGCTAATTATTTTACGGCCGTATTATTATTACATGGTAGAAAATAGGAAAACCTCGTAAACTGCTTAACGATTATAAAGATGTTATCGTAATATATACCGGTAACTGGGTTTTTCTTTTGATCGTGAGAGTTTGGTAATAAAGTCGAAAGTAACCGGACTTTATGGTCGCTTTGTAACTGGTAGTAGCCATAGTTTTCCGTCTGGTTTATGTTGTCGAACCTTTGCCTTATTGCATATATAGTATTATTGTCGTAATTCTTTATTATTGATTTTATTTTAATAAAATGGGAAGTACATTATAGTCATTTTAAGGTTTTATTAATTCCTAGGTATTCGTATAGCTTATATTTATATATATTTCGTATTACTATCTCTTAGTAATCTTTCAATACTTTTATTTTTTTTATTCTTTAATCCTTAAGTAGGTTGTCGTTATATTCTTGGATTTTCTAGTGTAAATTGAGGGGTACTGCTTTGATCGTTGTTATTTGTTATAATTGTAAATATCTTTTTAATATGATGTCGAGAATCTAGTGGTTAACCTTAATTACTTTTTTTTTCTTGGTTTAGTCTTCGGCTAAATGCCTCAGCTTTGCCATTTTCTAATCTTTTTAGTAGATAATAATAAAGTCGTATTTTGTTAATTCGTCGGCGTAGCGTAATTGTCGTTGAATTAGTTTTCTGGTAGTGGTAAATGGAATAACGTTTTTATAATCCGTATATATTTTAACTTTGTGCAGGTTTCCCTTCAGGTAATATTTAAATTTTCGGAAGGCTTTAATAACAGGTATAAATTCTTCATCTGGAATGCCGTAACTTAATTCTGCTATTTTAACTTGTAAAAGAAAAAGGTGATAAGGTGTAAGTTATTTTGATTATCGCGGTATCGGGCTATTACGCCTAAAACGTAATTCGAAGCGTTGGTTTTAAGCTTAACTAGGCGGCTTAGGTCGTATATAATTAGTACTGGCTTACTGGTAAACGCGTCTTTGAGTTTTTAAAAGCCAGTTCTTATTCTTGTTATTTAAAGGAATTTCTTTTATTTTTTATTAGGTTAAATAATGATCTGGTTATTTTATTAAAATATTGAATAAACCTTTTATAATAATTAGCAAATCTGAAAAAGGCTTATATTTCCTTACTTATGGGAAGGGTTTTTTATTTTTGTATTGCTGTGATTTTTTTACAGTACATTCTAATGCATCCCAAGATAATAATATGTTTTGGAAATTCCACTTTTTGCGTATAAAACTGTGTTTTTTTTGTATTAAGCAATAGGTTTGCCTTTTATAAGGCTTAAAAGATTATATGAACATATTTTACGTATTCCTTTCAATCTTTTAAAGAAATGAGAATGTCGTCGAGGTAATAAAGAACGGAGATATCTAAATATTCCCTAAATATATCGTTAACCAGACGTTGAAAAATTTGTAATACGTTCGTAAATCCGAAACGTATAACCAAATACTTAAGAAATCCCTATTTCGTTCTAAAGGCTGTTTTTATTCCTATCCTAACTTAATACGGATTTGATTATATCGCTTTTAAGGTTTAGGTACCTATATTAATTTATTCCGCAAAGGTCGTTTTGTATCTTATTAATTCAAGGTCATAACGTTTCATTTTTAACTGTAATATCGTTTAACTATTTGGAAGGAATAATTAGGCGTACGTTTCTGCTTTTCTTTAGGATAAAAAATATAAGATATCCGGCTGATAATTTAAACGTCGTATGTAACCTTTTCGAAGCTTATTTTTAGGGTATATACGTAATACCTATAATTCTATTCCGCTAAAATTATAAATCGGGTAAAATCTGGTCAATATATTTTTTAAGGATTATCTTATGGTCCTATTAGTTATATTCCGGTAATTTCGTTTCGTGTTCTCTTCGAAATAATCGTTTCTATTTGTGGTGTTACGAGGGTACGTTAGCCATGGTCCTTGGCTTCAAGCTCTAATGCTATAAGTAATCGTTTATCTTTCCCCACTGTATTTAATGGCAACTATAATACATCGTATTTCTTTATGGTGCCCTTCCTTTTTTATTTTTATTTTTACTTTTATAGGTGGTAAGGTTTTTGTCGCATCTTTATGCTTATATTCGTCGCCATCTTCCATTAAGTATTACCATTTCTTCGTATCTTTTTTTAATAAAAGAGCTATAATGTAAACTTATCTAATTAATTACTTTATCGATTAAAGCGTTATACTGGTATAATTATAATATCCGAGGATTATATCCTAATTCTTTATCGAAACGATATCGAAGTTTATTATTTGGCTTCGTCCTTTAACCAAAATCTTAAGGTAATTAATTTTGCGTGTAATCTTTCCGTTGTTGTAAGCAAATACGTGATCTTTTGCGTTTTCAGCGATGTAGGGTTCCGTCTTTTCCTTTTATGGTAGTTAAAATCGGTTGATTATATCCGGTATAATACAGTTACTTGCTGTTGCTCCGCAATCCATAGATGTCGTAAATTAATACATTTTAATTCGTACTTATAAGGTAATAGGGATTTTCCCGGTCTTATCGTCGTGTTTAAAGCCTTTTTGGGAAGCCTTTGCTAGCTTTTCTGGGTTTTACCATTTTGCAGCTGTTTTATAAATAATGTCCGTCTTTTAATTCGTTTCTTAACATCTTAATTCGCTTTTTATTTTGCTAATTAAGAACCTGTAACTATTCCAACTACTTTTCCTGTCGGCGTAGGGTAACTTCCAATCGGAGGATTTATGTTTAAAAAATTTTTTTGTTCTTTTTAACGTACTTGGAACTCGGTATCGTATTATTTTATTTTTTTCGTTGCCTTTTCGGGTTTCGTCTTTAATTTCTCATCATTCGTTTGGGTTATCCATAGAAGTTAATTGAATCTTCAGGGTATTAATTATTGAATTGGGACGGGGCTGACCGAAGCTGATGTATGCAGGACGTCTTGTTTAGTTGCTTGGGAAAAGGAATTTTCGGGCGCGCCTTGGTTCTCTAGAAGACTACATGCGAAAGTTGCCAGGTCAGAACTTTATAGACCGTCGCCGACCCACTGGATGTCGCTCTATTAGACCCCACCGGCGAAGCAAATAGAAGCAGCTAGAAACAGAGCTGCAGCAAAGCTGTAGAGCTGCACCCATACTACACCCTACACCACTTCATTATTTTCAAAGATGCGTTTATAACTGTTTAATAAATCCATTTTTCTTTTGTTTTATTATCGTATTATTCGAAATGGTATATAAGGTTCTCGTTTAAGCAGCTTTTCTTTTCGGGCTAACTTTTTATTATCGTTAGTTTTTAAGATCTCTTTTTATTTAATTATAAAAGTCGAATCCTTAATCATATATTCGTTTAAGCCGGTTTTCGGTATACCGTTATTATTCTATATGTTTTGGGTAATAGGTGTGTTTGTAATAGATAATATGTAATTTCTCGTCTCGGTCTGGTTATTTTAATAATAAAGCTTCATTCTATCTCTAACATTCCTTTATTTATGCTTTTAGTTTTAATTATTCGTACTGTTATCGCCTTTTCTGTTAAAAGCGGGAAAGTAGCTTGTTTTTTATAGGTTTTTTCCATCCGTCGTATTTCTTTAGCCATTAAGTTATTATAGCTTCTATAATCCGGGTTTGTTACTTTTGGATAACTGCTTAGGATAGCCTTTTTTGCTTTTTGCAGTTTTTGTTATATCGTCCTAAGGGGATTATAATCATTTCGGATTTTGATTATATTAACTATTTCATTATCGTTACCTTGGTTATTTCGCTGGGGTTTTTAGAGAACCGTTATCCAAGTATTTTGTCGTAAGCTTTTAAATGTTTTATATTAACAAGTTTTATATTTTATTTTATTTTGTTATAATCATAATACTTAATAGTAAAAAGCTTTCTTATTAAGCTGCCCTTAATTTTAGAAATATTTGTGCCGTTTTATAGCCTATAGTTGTTTTTCGTAGCGTATGAATAATAAGAAAATACCTTAACTTCTCATGTTGTCGGTTTTTAAAATATTATATTCTTTAAACGTATGTTTGATCTTCGATTTTGATTATTACGGCGATATAATTTCCCAACCTTTCGAGACGCTTATTTTTACATAGTTCATTTTATACTTCGGTTTTCGGGTCGTCGTAAAACGTAACTACTAATGCTTTTTATGAACAGTTAATCTTTAAGGTTAATTGGACGAAGGAATTGCCATATCCGAAAACTGATCTTTTTTACTTCAGGTTTTAATTTTATTTTCGGCCTTTATCTTTCCGTTTATCATCCGGAACGTTTTTCTTAATTTTTTCTGAAATCTTTCGTAATCGTCACAAATTGCTATAATTATTACAAATCTTTATTCGGGGGGGGGTTAATAATCTATTTCTGGAAAATGACTTGAAATTAAATTATCGCGTTTCAGGTTAATTATTTTATAACGAATTAAATTCGTAAGGTAAGTATTACAAACCTAATTGGAAAATACTTAAAGTATGCGCAATATTTCATAAGGAATTGTTATAACTTAATGGTAATTCCGTCGAGAAGGACGGGTTTAACAGGTTTTAAACCCGTTCCGATTTCCTTAGTATAAGTTATTCAGGTAAGCTATGCTGGTTTGGTTAATTAATCCGGTTAATCCGGCTTCTTTATATTTGCTTATTTAATTAGTTTAATTTTTCAAGCTTTTGACTAATTGCGGGTTTTCTTAAGTATATAGGTAAGACTGATTATATGCTTAATAAGCTTCGTAATTACGTTAATTAACAAGTTAAGTTAACGTAAAGCTTCATTTTAAGAAAGATTAAGTCGAGTTCCTTCGTTATCGGAACTTATGGTATTATTTTCGAAAACCTAAAAGGTTCCTTAAAGGCGGGCTGCTTACTGGTAAACATATTATCTAAATATTGCTTAAAGTTTAACGGTATTACTAAATTAAAGGTTATAACGTATAACGGTAAAAAGGTTCAATTAATTATTAAACTCAAATCGTACGGATCATGTTAATAAAAATATTATAAGAAATTAAGTAATAAGATATCTAATTATTACGTTATATATTGATAAATTATTACACATAATTTAAGTAATTAAGCTATATTATAAACTCGGAATTTAATTAAATTATAAAAGGTAATAGCCGTATATATCCTTTTTTTAATAATTTGTTTCGATTCTTATTAATTATATTTACTCGTTATAACAGATAATTATCTTAATGCCCTGTGTTATTCTTCATTATTAGATCCGCCCTAATTAAAAGTTACGTAACCGGGGCTTTTTGTTGGAACTTGTTTTCTGTTATCTCCGACCGTTTTTGGAGAGGCCAAGCCTTATCGTCTTATAACGTTATATCTTTTAAAACGTATGCTAAGAGTATACGGATTTGTAATAGAAATTTTTAAAGTAAGAAATGGATATTTATTTTAAATTTTTAATAAAAAATTATAATATAATTATATTTAAATCATACGTTAGCTTACGAATTTAAACCTTAAATAAACGGATAAATAAATAAAACCAACTAAATATTAAAAACCTATCTCCGATATTATATTAACTACGAACAAAACGATTAAGTTTAAAATCTATCTATCGCATAACTAATTCATTATGCCAATTATCATAAAAGCATTAAACGATTCCAGCATATGCCAACTTCAGTTTCATATCGAAATGCTATAAAAATATATACGAAGAACATATAAACTTTAAAACGATCCTTATATTAAAACAATTTAAGTAATTATATACAAAAATAAAAACAAAACTTAAATTCGTACATAACTAGTTTCAAAAGTACTATAACTAAAAAAGGTTGAAAAAATGATTTACTTCACCACTAAAAACATTTAAACCAAACACCTTAACAAAAGAACTTAATTTTAAATATATCGGCCTCTATAAAATCGATAAAGAGAACTTAAAAGATAATTACTAATTAAAATTACGTCCTAAAATTAAATTTATTAACCTTTTATATTTCTTTATTCGAGTTAATAATAAATGTTATCAAAGTTGGCAGAAGGCGAAAAATATTAAAAATAAAATTACAGCAATATACGAAGCAAAGAAAATTCGAGACATACGTGAAAAAAAAAACGTCAGAGTCAAGCGTGGAAACGACTGGATATTACCTGTCTGGACTTTCCAATGTCCAGCATGCTCCAAACCTTGCGCCATTTCTGGTAAACCCGAAAATGATCCGGTGAGCCATTGAATATCCCCGCTTAAGAAGCACTTCCAAAACGAATGTAATTACTCCATTCGCCTCTCATCTCCGCCTCAGGCATTCATTTCCAACCTCCATGATAAACATGTGACACCGTCCTATCCAACCGTTGCAGTTGTGGTGGACTAGGAAAAGAAACACGTCATAACAAAAGTAGCGAGTAAGGTCCACGAGGGAATCAACTTTTCGCTGGCTGTCGACTGGGTCGTAGGTATCACGGTGGGCCTCGTAAACGAAATGCTGGACTGCGTCGGGGGCGGATGCGTTGTCGGCGGCTGCGTTGTTGGGAAGACGGTGGTGTTTGCAGTCTATGACGGGCAGCGGTCAGAAGCAAGCTCAAGCAACGTGATGTCCAAGGAAGTAATAAGGAGA
Organism: Monosporascus ibericus; assembly: GCA_004154915.1. Taxonomy (NCBI): domain Eukaryota; kingdom Fungi; phylum Ascomycota; class Sordariomycetes; order Xylariales; genus Monosporascus; species Monosporascus ibericus. The sequence continues at coordinate 15,524 of QJNU01000575.1, forward strand.
GCGCTCACCGACTGCGCGACGGAACTCAACCAGGTTGGTTGGCAGTAGCTATACTCCAGCACGGTGGAGATATTGGCCGTCTCTGTGGGGAAGCATTTTGTCCTATCCACGTAACATACTGATGCCACCAGGAGGTGAGTAGGTTGGCACAGGCAGCTCACCACCTCGGTTGGGCTTGGACTATAGGCCTCAGAGCACGACTTAACGCCGACGTCCCGCCGAAGGCATGCGCCGTAGACGGACTTGCAGGCATCCGGGTCCATGGTAGTTGAGAGTGGGGTAAGGATCGGCGTCGTGGGCGTGAAGGTGAAGTACGGGCTGCACTGGTCGTGCCATAGGTCAATCATGTCGTCCCAGGTGTTGTCTAAATGGTAGCCTTTGCCGCACTCGCGACTGTCTCCCTTGCATCTTTATCCAATACCGGTCAGCCGTCAAAGCATTAACCCGAGCCGCTTCTTTAAGACTTACTCAACGAAGTCATTCAGTACAGCTTGTACACAGATACATGCTTTGATTTCTTCCTCTGTGGTCTTCTGATAGCACTCGTTGAAGGTTCCATACAGTCTCTTGCAGGCCAGTAAATCGCACTGCGGAGCTGAGTCTGCAGCAACCATACTCTCCGTGACGGTTGACGGCACAACGGCTGCCACAAGAGGTACATGAATGAAGAGGAGTCTCATTGTGACGGATAGGGGAATTTTTTACCAACGCTTACTGAGCCGAAGAGAGACACTGGTTTTAGCAAAGCACTGGTAACCAAGAGCGCATCGCCAAAGATATGCGGTTGAGACCTGTAAAGCTTTCGGGACATGCTTGGAGACAGGGTTTGGAATTTAGTTAGTTTAGTTAAATGACCTGAATAAAACTAGCTGAGCTATGTACTACCTAATAATTAATTAATTAAAAAGAAAATTAAATAAACTAGTAACTAAGTAAACTAAGTAAGTTAATAACAAACGGAAATAATTTAGTTGCATTTTTATAAAAAGATACTATATTAAAGCAGTTTTAAATAATTATATAAATATGCGAAATGAAACTTTATTTACAATAAATTACGTTGCAACTTAACAAATATGTATTATAACGCCATGAAAGCCACGAAAAATAAGTAATAATAATAATAATAATAATAATAATAATAATAATAATAATAATAATAATAATAATAATAAGTAACTGATTATATTCGTATTAAATAATGCGCGCACATTATTAGTGCAATTAAAATAGAAATATAATAAACTATGGTTTTTAAAATGTATTAGTTTAAATCCGGGATTTAAAATAATAGTTACAATGTAGAGGTTATATTTCGATATCAACCAGCAGCCTGTAAGAGACACTTGATTCGAATCCAGCTTGGGACGACGTGCTCTGAGTGGCGCAAGCCCAGTGCACGGACCAGCGGAGCTAGCGCTTGCTAGTTCCTATTGTAACTGCGAACAATTGAAGTGATTGGGGGTGTTAGAGCTTGGTGGGGCTCTGGAACTAATCAAAAACATTGTTTACCTAATTGAATTCTTTATCACCATATCTAAGAGCCCTATACGGTTTTTCATCCGGCTCGCCTGTAGGTACGGTTTTTGGAGTGTATTCCTCGGTCGCATCATATCATCAGACGTGCATGTATATAGTAGACCAGGGGTCAGCATATAGCTCGATACCTCATCAATAACACTTTACCTGGCATATTTCAATATCGAGTTAGGTAATAACTTGGTAGGAAGGTATGCTTTTAAACGGCGTTTTTCATCTTTTAAAACAGTAATTAAGTCCGAACAATGTTGCTCTAGAAATGAATAAATATAAATATTATATTGATGTTACAAAGATGAATAAAACTCACGAAAAATATAAGGTATTTAACGTTTCGCTTCAAAATTGTAAATTAAAGTTTTAACTAATTATAAATTAGATAAATATATAGTAAATTGCGTCTTTAACTTCTTTAAACTTTGTTTTATAATGTAACTGTTAGTTTAATAAACGTTTTAACTAATCATTTAGTTTTATTTAATTAATTCATTTTAGGTAGATTAAAATTAACAATTTAAAATATATATTAATAGTATTATTAATAACGTTTCAAATCGGGTTTGTAATATTAAAATGGTTTCGATTATATAATACGTCGAATTTTAACCGGTCGTATAATATGAAAAGAGTTAACTAAAACCAATTGAATATAAATAAGAAAGAAAATATTAATAACCAGCTATTTTCCGTTAATTATATTATCTAGGAATTAAATCTTATATTTGTATGTATTACTCTTTTTATTACGTACCTTGTAAAATTTCGATTTAAATTTAATTAACGTTAAAGCTTTACGGAATTTAGAAATTATAATTTTAAAATATGAAGAAGTCAAGTTTAGAACATATAAATAACTTATTATCAGTTTAATTTAAATGCTTTTTTTCTTTTATTAAAATATTTATCAAAGTAAATAAGTTTAATGTAAATTGGAAATTAATATATAAGTAAATAACATCTTTTTAATTATAATATTAATAACATCTACCGCATAAATAAGATTGAATACCACATCATTTTATTTAATTTAAATTAATTAATAAAAGCCGTATTATGTATGATGTTATTAGAAATACGATTAAATATAGTTTTAAAGACAACGAAAAAAATAAGCTTTTAAAATAACGTGCCACATAAGCGAGCTGGACATACAAGCGAGCTGGACACTTTTTGGCACTCCATAATAACAAACTCAAATTAAACAACCACAACATATTTAATTAACAAAACTGAGTCGGACTTTTTTTCGTTAGATGTATTTATAGCTTTATTATAAATGTGCGCATTATGTTCGGGCCTGCCGTAACCGCTATATTTCCGTTTCTTCGTTTTAACACTTTTACAATAACTACCTTTAGCCCTTATTAATGGCACTTTTTTATCATCTTTTTCCATTTCCGTCAGGAAAGCGTATCTTTCTTATATAATAACTATTTCTCCTTTTTAAAGAGGTTTATTTTTAGTCTTTCGACGTTTATTTAAACTATGGTTCGTTTCGTATAATTAAACATTTTTCTCCTAAAAAAAGCGGCTTTATACAAAAGTAATGTATAACGTTTAATCAAATAACCAACTGACTGAATTCTTCTTGTTAACGAATTATCTTGGTAATCTTTAATCTTTTTTTGCAAGTAACGTCTTTATTTTATTATTTTACGGATATTTTTCAGCATTTTCGCCAGCGAAAAAATAAAACCAGGAAGAATAAGCAATGAGACGGTCGGTATAAGTACAACTAAAGGAATTTCCAAATCGGATAGGTCGTTATTAAAATCGAATGGAATAAGTCCAGCTTTTTAAAAGCCGAATTTAATATTACCGGACGTTATGGTAAATTTAAACGGGTTCTAAAAGCCAAAACGGAAATCCTTTTTCGCGATATAAGTATAATAACGTTATATTAAGTTTTCGCTATATAACGAATAAAGGCGTTTTAATATAAAAAGTAAAATACGTTAAAAGGTCAAAGCCGATAAAAAGACTAAGTAAGCATATAAAATATAATGATATTATTATTCGCGTAATATCTTTCGAATTCGATTAAATAATTACTTCCGTAACCGTTAAAGATAAAAAAGCATTTCGATTTTTTCATACGCATTCGTATATACTTATTAAAATATTAAATCCATTTTAAACTTAATTCGTTTATAATTTAACTATTATAACTAATACCGAACTTTTGATCAGCTGATAATAAGTATTTTCGATACCAGAAACCAAAGTAGGTTTTCCCCGCCAAAATAATAAAAAACGACAAAACCTCAGCTCACAAATTAACAGCTTAAATAATTATAACCTATTTCCAATTCCTTTAATACCTTTATTCAAGTTCGTTACGTTTTTTAACGTTTATAATTACCATCTCGGATACCATTAAAAACCTTATTAAAAAGTCCGTTTCGTCGAAATTAAAAATATCCTTTTTTACGATACTGTATTTTGCCATTATAACTCGAATAAGCTCGAACTATTTACAAAATACATCTGGATTTTCGCATAATACATTTTAATAATCGATCTTCCGATTTAAACGCGTTTTAAATCTTTTTTTGCCGTTTAACAAAGTTCAACGCCCAGTTAACTCCGACGTATATCGTAACGCGTTAGGCAAGTAGTAAATTCTTCATAACTTTAACGTACTAAAGCCGGACAGAAAACGCTCGCGTAATGAAGTGAAGGATCCGTTCGATAATGGATTCTTTTTCGGTTGGCGTTTTCGCGAATTAAGGGTAGTATCGGTTCGGGCGTATGTGCCATAATATCGCGTTTTTAAAGTAAAACGTAAAACTGTATAAATAAAATCAAGGTGCTTTTAATTAAGTTTTGAGTTATTCTTTTTCGCCTAAACGATGAGGTTCATTTTAGATACTTTTGTAAACCGTTACATATCGTAGTTATTAAAAAATAAAGAATTAGAGTTGATTAGTTAAATTTTTGAAAGAAATGTCCAGCTCGATTATCTGGTACATTATATAAAATCCATTTAAAAATATATATACCAATCTGCAATATCTTTCCTTTTATACAACGCGTTGAAGAAGTTCATTAAAAAGATATATCAGTTAAGATATTAAATAAAGCTGGTGTTAATTAATTTATAATATAATTTCAATTAAATATCCAGGAGCATGATTATAACAACTAAATAAGGCGTTTAACTTCTAGTAATGTATATATTAAACGTTAATAAGAAAGGGCTGTTGTCGTCGTTATAATTCACTAACATATTATTAGAAGCTGATACACTATTGTTATACGTTATATTTAATACGCTTATACTTTCTTTTAATGAATAACTAAACTTAAACTATAATTTATTAATATTTAAACTTAAAATAAAACCTAGAATAAATAAATACCTTTTTAATAGTTTTAAAGGTGGAAATAAAGTTACGTTGTACCGTATTAAACGCCATATTATTTTCAATCATAATGTATAACATTTTATTATCAACTTCGGATTTAGTTAAATTCTCTAGAGTCTCTTGTTTATTTCTTCTTTAACTATCTCTAGCTTGAAAAAACTCCGTTATAAAATAGTACTCTTTACTTATATTATTAATATGACGACATAAAGCAATTAAAATAAATTACTTACTTTTTACCGCGGCTTTTCGGATTTAATATTTTAATATATATATATATTAATTATAGCGCTGGAAATTCGAACGTTAAAGCCTTTAACTTTAATTGTCCTTTATTAATTACATTTATGTAAAAGGGTAACAGATTTAACAGCTATAAAACTAATAAAACCAATTTTAACTAGAAGACAGTTACGTCGTATATAAAATATTTCATTCAGTACTATATTTATACAATAAATACTAAATATGGCGGAAATAATTTACTAATCAAGTGTAATGGGGCTGCGTTTGAGCCCCATCGTAGCACCAAGCTTTCGTCGGTGCCAAGCCGCTAGGAGTGCGCTACGTTAGCGCAGCGCCATATAATTATATATATAAATTACATTTTCGATTTTCCTTTTTTTTTCCTCTCTAGTTAGAAAATAAAACCCTTTTAGGCCACTTTTTGAAGATGGTATAAGTTAAGCTTATTACATATTTTCTAACCTATAATTAGTAGAGCAGGAGATATTTGGGATTAGATAGAAGAATTTTCAAATACTTTTTATAGCGCCCAACAAGGGGTTTTTATGGGCCTGGAGGTGCAGGCGATATTAAACGCGATAATAAAGATCCTGACCTTTTTTTTTAGTAACCTTAAAGTAGCGTATAATCTTTTAGTTCGAAAAAATTAAAAAAGAAACGTCTTTAATTAAGGAATACGTAAAAGAGTAGCATGTTGTTAATAAAGATTTGACGACCGCGACCGAGCAACTTAGGAACGGATTTATCGTTTAATAAAAGATTTTTAATTAACTATAAGCTTGGAAAAAAGTTTTTGGAAGAAAGATTTTTACCTTATCGACGGAGTAATTATAAGTTTAGCCGACCTTTATTTCCGAAACAGTTTAAGCGGTCGAATTAATGTTTGGAATTAAGCGAAAACCGTTACCATAACCGGAGAAGTTCGACGAGATTAAAAAGAGGTTCCTCGGGTAATATGTTTTGATAAGTTATAAATTAAAAATAGATATTATTTTCGTAAGAAAGGTTTGGAAGTAATTTTACGTTATATACGAAAAGTTAAAAGGTAATATATAACGTATAGTTATGATATATTATATTATTAAGGGTTTAAACCGTAATTATAACCTCGTAGATTTTCTTTAAACGTTATACGGTTAATATAACGACCGATACCGAAAGGGAAAAAGCCGCCGAACGATTTAAAAGTTTAAAGTAAGTTAATAACGTAAAGTTTTCATTTTTTTTTTAGTATTTAAAAGGATATTAACCGACGTAAAGGGTATAATGTAGCCTATAAATACGAAATTTACGTTCTTAAAATAAGCCTTAAATAGGAAGCTTATTTAAGTATTAATTTTAATGAACTTATCCCATAATTATAACGCTTAGGTAAATAAGGTTATGAAGATCGGCGGACGCTTTAAAAAAATAGGGCGATATAAGGGGATTAATAGTTTTATAACCGTTCCCGGCAACGATAAAGGATTTTTAATTCACCCAGATAGGAACATAAATATGTTGAAAATTTTAGCTACGAGCTAACAGGGTCGAAAAACGCGGGCTTCTTTTTCCGCGCTTCAATAATATGCGCGTTAAATTTTTTAAAAGGAAAAGGACGTCCGTAAGACGAAAAGCTTATGTTTACGATGCGGTTATTTTAATTATAAGGCAAATCGTTACCTTTACCTGCTTACGAAGAGATTACAAACCCGAATTAAGCCTTTAAAAATTTTCCATTTCGAAAACCGGAATCGGAAAATAAAAAGAAAAAAGAATAACTTCTAAGTATTAACGCGTGTAGGGGTAAGATACGACCTAAGCGGAGATAAATATTACGAAATAGAATCTGGGCGATTTATTAACTATTATCGATATTTATATTAATTAAGAATATCAATATTTTATTTTAATAAATAAGAGATTTGTAGAATAATTAAAGTTATTACGTATTTTAATTAAATTACGAAAATTAAAAAAGATTCGGAAAAAAAGCAAGTTTTATCACAAGAAAATTGAAAAAAATTACGTATATAAAGATAGATATTAATAAGTTTAAAATTAAAACTTTTGTTTATATTATTAAGAGCTTAAATTACCTTTTAATATTAAGGAAACTTTAGATAAAACTTTACAAAATTACTTATTATGCAAGAAAATACCTTTTAACGATAAAAGGCGTAAACGGCATAAAGGTTTATAAAAAAGGTACGAAGAGTTAAAGAGTTGCGTAAAAGTAATTCGCAAAATGCGGATAATTTTAATAATCCCGTTCGAGACGGAATTACGGCGAATAAAAAGCAGAAAAAGGATCCGATTAAAAACCCCATTACTCTCGCTTATTTTGGCCGATATTAATAAAGTTTAACGCTTGAAAAGAAATCCTTAATAAATAAAAATCTTTCGTTTAAATTAAAAACGTTCCAGAAGCTTTTCAATAAAAAGTTAAGGAACGCTTTATTACTTTATCATTGAAAAGTCGATTCTAAAATCCGATTACGTTATAACGAAACCGGGCAAAAGATGCCTATATTATGGAGACCTTTATATAGCATATCCCGAAACGAGTTGTTAATGTTAAGGAAAACCTTAATAAAACTCCTTAATAAGGGGTATATTTATATTAATAATTTTTTAATTAAAGCCCCGGTTTTATTCGGAAAGATATTAAGAGGAGGATTACGTTTTTATTGCGATTATCGGTTATTAAATGCGATAACCGAAAAAGATTAGTACTTTTTATCCTTAATTGCGGAAATTTTAAGGCTGTTATTCCGAGCGAAATGGTTTATAAAGGTAAACGTTCGAATAACGTTTTATAAGATTAGGATCAAGGAAATGGATAAATAAAAAACCTTTTTCCGAACGCGCTTAAGGTTATTCGAATGGTTAGTAATATTATTCGGGTTATATGGTATTTCTGTAACATTTTAACGTTACGTAAACGGAATGTTAAAGGAATATTTAGATATTTTTATTCCGTTTATATAAACGACGTTTCTTTTTTCGGGATTTAAGGAAGATTATATATAAAAGGTAAAAAAGGATTTAAGCCGTTTAAAAACGGCGGGTTTTAGTTTTGATATATTTAAAGAAGAATTTACCGTTAAGATAACGCAATACCTAGGGTTTATTATGAAGGTAAAACGGAAAATACGGATAGATTTAAAGATGTTACGCGTAATTAAAAAAATATGAGGTTTTTAAAACGTTAAAAGGGGTAGGGAGCCTTCTAAGTTTTGTTAACTTTTACCGCGAATTTATAGCCCGTTATGCGGAGTTGATAACCTTTTTGGTTATTTTAATTCGGAAAAGAATATTATTTCGTTAAGAGGAGGAGAAGGTAAAAGCGTTTAAGTAATTTAAGAACGTTTTTATACTAAAATTAATTTTTATATAATAAGATCCCGAGAAGCTTATAATAGTAAAAGCGGATTACTTTAAATACGTTTATAAGAAGGTACTGATTTTAAGTTGATAAATAAGAAGTATTACGTTTTGTTATTTATTATTTAAGGAAGTTAAATGTTATTAAGTCTAATTACGAAATTTACGATAAGAGGTTTTTAATAATAATTAGCTGTTTAAAGGTTTAAGATATAAAATTACGTAACGTAATAATTCCGTTCAAGGTAATTACCGACTATAAAAACCTGAAGTATTTTATAATTATTAAAAAGTTTAACGAACGTTAAGTAAAGTAATTTAAAGAATTCTTTTCGATTTAATTTCCATTTAAAATTTCGCGGAGGTCGTTTAAATATTAAGGTTAACGTATTTTCGCGCAAGGGATAAGATATGCTTACGGGAGAAACGGATAGTAAGAAAGTAAGTCGGAAGTTTTAATTATTAAAGGTTAAATATTTTTTTATATTGTTTACGAAAAAACGGGAACGGCGTAAACGAATTACTGGCGGTTAATAATATAAGTATGATAAAATGTAAATTATGTTAAGGAATATAAATGTTCCAGTATTACGAAAACCTTTAAAAAGTTTAGGACGTAACGTTAAACATAATAAAAGTTACGTCCGGATTATTAATTTTATTACCGGAAGCAAACGTAACTTTTTTATAAAAATAAAGTTGTTAATATCGATCGCGGAATACTTATTAAACGTTACAGGATTACCTTAATTTTGCGAACGCTTATGGATCTCGGATTAAAAACTGCTTAAAACGACTTTACTCTAAAATACGTATAGTTTTTATATAATAAAGTACCTAGCAAAAGAATATACGATAGCGGTATTTATTAAAAGCTTTTTTGGTCCGTAATATATCGTATGGTTAGAAAGCTTTGCAGGAATTATAACCTATACGGTTATAAAAACGTCGGGAAAGAGAAGAAAAAGGGGTTATTAAAATTATTATTAATCCTTAAATAGTTTTATAACGAATTGTCGATCGATATTATAACCTATTTATTAACCGTTTCCGAATATAATTTACGTTTTTTTATGGTTACAATAAACTGATTATTTAAGTTAAATATTTTAAAAGCGATGCTGACGACAAACGTAAAAGCTTACGTAAAAGTGTTCGTATAAGCGTATTAAAAGTTCTATGCCTTTTTCCGGGTTACTATAAACGATAAAGGAAATAATTAAGTAAGGAGGTTTTAAAAGAAACTTTGTGAGTTAATAAGGATAAAGTAACGTTTATCGACCGCCTTTTATCGGGAGATTAACGGCGTTCCGGAAAGAGTAAATTAAAAGGTGTTAGCTTATTTACAAATTTTCGTAATATACGTATAATAAGAATAAAGCAAATCTTTCCCGGGTGGGATATTCGCGATTAATAATTGCAATACGATTTTAATAAAATTAAGCTCATTTTTCCTGCTTTACGGGTATTATGCCGACCCGATCTCGGAAAAAGAAATAGCTTAATATTTACTAAAGACTTTCGTATAAAAGCCGAAAGTTTCGTATAAAGGTTGCGGAAAGGGATCGAATTTGTTTAAGCGGTTATGGCAGTTACCTAATAAGCGTAAAAAGAAGTAACGAATAAACGTATATATCGTGTGACCTATAAAATAGTTAAGTTAATTTTAGGCGAAATATTAAATAACGAAAATAATAAATTTATACGTAACAAAGCTTAATATTTTCGAAGAGATTTATAATCGTTTCTACTTAAATTTATTAAAACGCTTAAGTACGGATTTTTTACTATCTTAAATTAACGTAAATATCTAGCCTTTTTGGATATTAACGAAAAAAGGGGAGTTAAAATACGTAATAAATCGCATTTGATAAACCCGTATTAACGGGATTAGGAGATACTTTGAAAAGAAAGTTCTAATTAAGTAAAAGGGTTACGTAAAACTTATTTAAAAGCCGTTCGAGAAATTCGAAATTATAAAAGCCGTAAAAGATTTCGAAAAAAAGTATGGTAACCTTATAATTAATGACGGACTTTAAATGTAACGTACCTTGCGGAAAGAAAATGCCTTAAGGCCTGCCTTTAAATAGCTTACGAATAACCTTTAAATAATATTAGAGTTTCGGTACAGCCGTTTCAGAACTAAAAATCTTTAACGGATGGATTACGCGTATACAGTTTATTAATAACGTTCGGATAGGGGAAGGAATTATAAAAATTAAGATATAGGTAATAGGCCGGTTATAATATTTAAACCTTTTAAAGATTTATAAGCTTATCAATTTATTTAAAAGTTTGCAGCTTGGGAATTGCGTATATAACGCAGGAAATTACGCGTTAAGGGCGTATATTAGTTTTCGTAATCAAGTTTTTTATTTAGTAGTATTAAAACCTTTTTCTTAATTACTTAAGTAACGTTTACAAAGGCTTTAAAAATAATAACGATATTTTTACTTACGGAAATAAATTCGGCTTCTAAGCAATTAATAAGTAACTCATAAAAAGCGCAAAAGATTTTTAAGGAAAAGTATTTATATAGCGGGATTTCTTTATTTTTATAAGTAATTCGTCCTTTTCTGGAAAAGGTTAAGGGAGCGGTAAAACCGGACGTCTAACGAGCTTTATAAGTAACGCGCAAAAATCGGAAAAGTAACATAAATTTACTTTGTTACGTATAATATGGGAATATTTAACTTAAGTTTGTAAAGCTGTTATACCAGTATTTTTTTAATTACGGATAAAAGTTAAAACGAAATATTAATAGCGGTAAAACCGTACGGGAAAGACGCGAAAGAAATGGGGACTTACTAGGGTCGCGATAATCGGAATTAAAAACAGTTCCGTAAAGTTAAAAGATCGTTTTACAAATTTTAAATATATTTACGAGTTACGTAAAAATAACGTTTAAAAGGTATTTACCGTATAATTTAAAGGGAATTATGAATACTTATTTTAAGGTATCGGTAATTATAATAAGCATAAACTTAATAACGGATAACCCGCCGACCTGGGATTATAAGTAAGGGGGGAATAGGAAAAGAGTAACGTACTTACCTCGGTGATTCACATAAAAGGTATTAAGGTTTTTTATAAGACGAGAAACGTAAGTAAAGCAGGGAACGTTTCGGTAACGCTTCGGCTACTTGTTTAGGGCGGTACGAATGTTACGCGCCTAAGCAGCTCCCGCGGCCTTTTATTTAGCGGTTAACTTTTTGGAAAATTTGTTAACTTTTTGGGAAGCATTTTAATAAATAATTTATAAAATATAATTTATCAGATTATAAGCCGTTTTATAACAGCGCCTAAAATTCGGTTATATTATATTATTAAACATTAACTTACCGATATGAAAAGTTATTATACGAAAGAAACGCTATAGCAGCACGAAACCGGCGCAGATATTTATATACGCATTGCAGGTCGACAATCAGCCGCCTAAGCTCAGCCTGATGCGGAAACGATAACATCCGCCGAATTTTGGACTAATCAGAAAGAGGGATTGCTACAATCGGTGGCTAGCAAGGGCGCTAGACCCGACTGGGCGAGGATTAGCGTAATCAGTACATTAACTCCCTTTCGGATAAATGGGGGGGTTATGTAATAAGGGTGCGTTTAAGCCCTATCGTGGCGCCAAGCTTTCGTCGGTGCCAAGCCGCTAGGAGTACGCTGCGCTAGCGTAGCGCCATATAATTTCACATACAAACTGCATTTTCGATCTTTTCTTTTCTTTCCTTTCTAGTCAAAAAATAAAACCCTTTTAGGCCACTCTTTGCAGATCGCACAGGCCAAGCCTATCACATCAAGATATATATATATATATATATATTACACTTTTCGTTATAAAATTATTCTTCTTATCGTCTATTATAGGTAGAATCTATAAAAGATTCATTTCTTTTAAAATAGAAAAACTAGGAAACTTCTTAATGGCCTATTAGGTAATAATTCCTATAAGAACCCCATTTTAACTAGGAAAGGTAATGCTGAAGTTCTATATTTAAATATAATAAAATTATATATAAAGATCACACAGGGTATAATATACTATTCTTTTTAGAAGACTTATAATTCGATTAATAGAAATATGGGACAAGGTCGAAACAGAGAAATAAAAAACATAAATATTTATAAGTAAATAATAGGGGTATTAATTAAAAGAAATGTATAGTTTTATCAAAAGCGTCGGAGAGTTTTACTTGTACATTTAACTATTATGAAATACTTTATAGGTGTTTAAACATGTAAATTAATTTAGCTTAAATAAATATAGTCTTTAATTACCTCTATTAACAGTTATTAGTTCCGGTTATTCTGTTATAATATGTATTAACCTCTGGTAATATTAATTACCTTTTTATTAATTTATATTAATTTATATTAAGTCTTGTTAATTATTTTCAATTATTAGTAATTCTGATTAATTCTTAGTAATTATTATTAACTCTTAGTATGTTCTATTCATTATTATTAATATGTATTAATGATTACTAATGTCTATTAACTTCTATTAACGTGTCATACAAGCTCGCGGACTAAATGAGATCGCGGACCATTTTTTGGCACCTCGCAACAACGAACCTAAATAACTCAAGTACAACGCAATAAATCCATTCCAATTAACGATATTCTCTACCGTTAGCCGTACTTACAACTTTAAAATAAATGTACGCATAGTATTAAAGCTTATTGTAAAGGTATATTATTATTATTTCCCTTTAACTGTTTTGCAATTAATTATTTTTAATACCTATTAATTACATCCTTTGATTATTACCTTTGCTATTAAATAGAATATTTATTAATCCCGTATAATAAGTATTATTCTTTATTAAAAACATTCCTTTTAATTAATTTAAAGGCGTAAAATCGAATTATTATTTCGAAAAGTCTTGCAATACCGCGATAAACCTTACGACGCGCCCTAGAACCTGCTCTATAACAAGCTTTACACCCTTGCCCCACAACCTCGTAACGAGCCTTATAATAAAACCCTATAACGTTTTAATACGACGTATTTTACGAATACCTTTTACGTTTTAAAGCCGGACGACAAACGCTCGCGTATATAGGTTAGGAATTCGGTCAGTAATCGTTGTCTTAACGGTTAGCTTTTATACTTTCGAAAATAGGACAATATTTACTTGGACGCATTAAAAGGTGTTCAGCCGTAGGACGTTTAGGAGATAGAAAATAGCAATACGCGTTCGTAATAAGCCTTAATATTATGCGTATATTTTTTTAAAGCTTTGGGTATGGTTAGCGATAAAAAATACCGTCTATTATAATGAATTCATTATGTTATGTTTATTTATTTAGATTAGTTATTGCGAGGTATTAAAAAACGGTTCGCCCGCTTAATTATTTGGCGACTTTATATAATACATTCATTGTTTAATTAATTTTATTAATTGATATTTATCTTGGTTAATATTTATCAATTCTTAACCATTTGAATGAAACGTTATAAAATCTTATTAATTTATATTAATCCTTGTTATTTATTATTAATTATTATTAATTATTACTAATTATTATTAATTATTATTAACTTTTATTTCTTTACTTATTTTTGTTTATTAATATTTGTCATGATAAATACTAATTACTCTTAATTATAAGATAAGCTCTTTTAACAAACAAGCTGTTCGAGTGGTTTTTCGCATCTTATAGTAATAAACTTAAAATAAGCTATTATAACGCAATAAATAAGTTGAAATTAATCTTATTCTTGTTTGCTAAACGTATTTATAACTTCTTTACAAGTACGCGTATTATATCCGGGCTTAGTATAACGCGATAGTTCCGTTGCTTCGTTTTAACGTTTTTGTAACAATTATCTTTAATCGTTATAAGTTATAATTTTTTATTATCTTTTTTCTTTTCGGCTAAAAACGCTTCTTCTTTGTATATAGAAAGTATTTCTACTTTCTGAAAACGTTTTCTTAAAATGTGGTTCGTTTTACGTAATTAAGTATTTCTTTACTGCAAACAGGCAATTTCATATAAAAAACAAATTATTTTTAAATAAAAAATTAACGTATTCGACGATTCTTATAAGCGAACTCTCTTAATAATTTGTAATTTATTGTATAAGTAACTTTTAAATTTTATTACTTCACCTATTTTTCTACAGGGCTTTACAAAGTGAGGAGGGAAGAAGTAAACCAGGCGGAAGAGGTAAAAAGATTAGTATAGACATGACTAGAGGAACTTCCAATTCGAAAACAACGTTATTAAAATCAAATAAAATAAATGCAGCTTTTATAAATCCGGATTCGATATTATCTAACGTTATGATAACTTGAAACAGGTTGTAAAACCCGGCGAAGAAATCTCTTCTCGCGATTTAAGTATAAAACGTTATAATAAACATTCGATATAAAACCAATAAACGCGTTTTAAAACTAGAAAACAAAATAGGTCAGAAGGTTGAAATCGATAAACGGAAGACGCGGTTATATAAAACGTAATAGTATCGTTATTCGAACAATAATTTTCGAATTTTAGTTGAATAATAGCTTTTACAGCTAACGAGGATAAAAGAATAGTCCGATCTTTTCGTACGCGTTAGTGTATGTTGTTAAGATATAATTGCCATTTTCAAATTAATTTATTTATTATTTAATCATTAAAGTTAACACTAAGTTTCTAGTCGAATAATAGTAAGTTATAGTGATAATAACATTAAGAGAGGTTTTCGCCGTTAGTATTATAAATAACGTTTAAATATTACTTCATTAATTAATAACTTTTATAATTCTAATCTCTTTTACATTATTTGACTACGTTTATTTTAATCTTTTATATTTTTTACATTTAACGTGTCCATTAAGCGGGTCGGATACAGAGGCAAGTCGGACAATTCTTAGAATGTTACGATAAGATACTTAATTAGATAATCATAACGCTATAAGTTAATTGAAATTAATCGGATTCGTTTTCGCTGCACGTATTTCTAACTTAGAAGTACGCGTATTATGTCCGGATTTGTCGTAAACGCTATAATTCTATTTCTTTGTATTAATCCCTGTACGAAGATTATCTTTAGTCGTTATAAACTACATTGTTTTATTCTGTCTTTTTCTGCTAAAACAGCCTGATATTTTCATATAATATACGTTACTCCTTCTTGGAAATTTTTAATTTTCGTTTTCCTATATTTGCTTAAAATAGATTTTCTTTCTCTTAATTCGGCGGTTTTTACTTTAAAAGAAGTAATTTCGTATAAAAGTAACAAATTAAACTTTATTAAAAGATGAATCAGGTTACTTATTTCTGTTAGTAAATTACCCTGCTGATTTTAATCTTCTTTTACATATGCCGGTTTTACTTCGATATTTTAAGGATACTTTTTACTGTTTTTATAACGAAGTAATAAAAGAAAACAGCGGAAGTAAGCGGCGAAACAGTCTTTATAGGTATAATCAGAGGAATGTTTAATTCGGAAATGTGATTATCAATATCTAATAAATCGAGTTCAGCTTTTTAAAAGTCTGATTTAGTATTATCGGACGTTATAGCGGTTGTAAAAGCGTCGTAAACACCGTCGAGAAAACTTTCTTTCGCAATATAAGTCTAATAATATTCCATTAAACTTTCGATATATTAATAACCGCGTTTTAAAGCGGAAGAACTAGATAGATCGAAAGGTTAAAGTTAATAAAAGGAATAAAACGGAATAAAACGGGATAAAAAGGAATAAAAACAAACAAGAAGATATATAAAGGGTAATAATATGATTATCCCCGTAATGTCTTGCATATTTTAGCAATTAATAATTTTCAAAACCAACGAGAATTAAAATACGGCTCGTCCTTTTTCGTATCCATTTAAATATATTTATTTGAATATTGAATTTAGTTTACATTTAATTCTTATATCATTTATTTATTATAATTACTACCAGATATATAATCGACTGACCATAAATTATAATATAATAAAACTTAAAACATGGTTTCATAGCCAAAATGGTGAATTGTAATAAAGATTAAGTTTATAAACTAATAACTTACATAACTATAACTTCTTCTTAACTTCTTTATTGCGTCTTTTTAAATTCTTTATACTTTCTAATATTTATGATTATCATATCCGATATTATAAAAGGTTGTATCTAAAAGCTCTTTTTGCTAAGACTTTAAACATCGTTTCTTACAATATCGTATTTTGCGATTATAACTTAAATAAGATTAAAGTATTTACAGAATACTTTTAACTTTTCATATAATCCTCTTTAATAATCAACTTTCGATTTAGAAGCGTTTTAAACCTTTTTTGCCGTCATATAAAATTCGACCGTTATTTAATTCTGATACTTCTCGTAATACGTTAACCAAATAAAAAGTTAACGATATTTTAATATATTAAAACCGTACAGAAAGCATTGTCCTATTTTAGTTAAAGACGTTTTAATGATAAATTCCTTTTCGGTCGGCGTTAAATTTCGCGAATCTAAAATATTCTCCGTTCGCAAGACTTTCCTGTTGAATCGAGTCTTTAATATAAATAAATCGACTTTGTATATAAAACCAAGCGGTTTAAAGCTACGCTTCGGGGTGTTTATTTATATTTTTATTATCATCTTTTTGATATTCCTTAAATGTCTATTTCTTTTTCTCATTTATATTTTTTTTAACTCTAAGCTGTTTTACCCGCACGACTGGATTTAGTTTAGATGTTTTTCGTCGGGCATTTTATAATATTGCTATTTAAAAATAGAGTAAAGAAAATAAATATTTATAAATATTTAAAATATGTCCGACTTGTTTATCTAATCTACTCCCTTTTCTAAGACGTTATAATAATTATACTCGATGTTATAAAAAGCATTATTAAAAGACCTGTTTCATAGGAAATATAACCGTCCTGTTTTACGACAGCGTATTTTGTAATCATGATCTAAATAACCTAGAATTACTGGCGAAAAACCTTTAAACTTTACTACAAAATATTAAATAAGCTACCTAGCCGGGCCTTATAAGTTTTTAACTTTTTGACTTCAATTGTTCGCTTCTTAACATTAATTATATAAAACTGCTTATTTTATAAGCCGGAATAAGCCTAACTGTTTAGGCGAAAGAAAAAAGCCCGAAACTCGGTTATGCGAAATATAATTTTATATACAACGTTTTGATTTTATTTTAAAGAAGCGATATAATAATAAACGCGCCCGAACCGATATTACTTTCAATTCACGAAAGTTAACGTCGACCGAAAAGAAATTTATCATTGAACGAATTTCTAACTTAAATACGGAAACGATTTTTATCCGGTTTTAGTACGTTAAAAAGCTTTGCGACTTTATTACTTACTTAGCGCGTTATACTACGTTTCGAGATTAATAAAGGATTGAACTTTGTTAAACTGCAAGAAAGAGTTAAAACGCGTTTAAATCGAATAATTAATTATTAAAACATATTATACGAGAATTTAGAAATATTTTGTAAATCAAATTCATTCGAGTTATTATCGTAAAATACGGTATTATAAAGAAAGCAATTTAAAACTTCAAAGAACCGTGCTTTTAAATAAAGCTTTTTATAAGACTAGGTATAATAATTATAAATACCGAAAAACGTAAAAGATTTAAATAAGTGTAATAAATGAATTAGGAATAAGTTATAATTATATAAGCTAGTTATTCTTCGTATTAAACTTCAGTTTTATTTATTATTTTAATATAAACAGGTTACCTTAATTCTAAACGTCGGAAATCTTAATTATTATCGAATTCAAATAATTAAATAACAAATAAAAAAAAAGTTAAAAATAAATTTAATATTTCGATAAAATATACCGACGGGTAAAAAACAATTAAAGTGTTTCCTTATTCTCGGCGGCTGTAAAAACGCTTATTTAATAAAATTCGAACGGTATTACGCGAACAACGCTATTATTATACTTTATATAACGTCCCACACCACCTCCTCGGACAAACCACCTAGTCGGACACTTTTTAGCACTCCGTCACAACAAATCTAAATACTTAACTATAACACATCCAATTAATTCAAATTAATCGGATTCTTTTTCGCTTAACGTATCTACAACTTCTTCAGAAGTACGCGCATTATATCCGGGCTTGCCGCAAACGCCACACTTTCGTTCCTTCGTTTTAACCCTTTTACGATAATTACCTTCAGCTGTTATTAGCTGCATATTTTTACCACCCCTTTCCTTTCCGGCCAAAAAAGCTTATCCTTTTTATATAATAAATATCCCTCCTTTTTAAAAACGTTTATTTTTAGTCCTTTGACGTTTGCTTAAAATATAGTTCGTTTTGCGCAATTAAGCAATTCCTTTTCGAAAAAAAGTAATTTCGTATAAAAGTAATAAGTTACTTTTCGTTAAAAGATTAACCGATTTTACCATTTTTGTCGGCGAGCTACCTTGGTAATTTCTAATCTTTCTTTATAAGTAACGTTCTTATTGCGTTATTTTTCGAATATTTTTAAGGGTTTTCGCGGGAAAGGAAAAAATAAAACCGACGGAAGTAAGCGGCGAGACCGTCGGTATAGACATAACCGGAGGAACGTTTAATTCGGAAAGGGCGTTATTAAAATCGAATGGAACAAAACCAACTTTTATAAATCCGGATTTAATATTATCGGACGTTATGGCAGCTTTAGACGTATCGTAAAAACCGGCAAGGAAATATTTTTTCGCGATATAAATATGGTAACGTCGTATTAAACCTTCGATATAAAGCGAATTAACGCGCTTTAGTATAGAAAAATAAGATACGTTAAAAGGTTAAAACCGATAAAAAATTGCGCGGGCAGGCAAAAAATAATAATATCGTTATTCGCGTAATATCTTTCGAATTCGATCGAATGATAGCTTTCGTAATTATTAAGGATAAAAAAACGTTTGGTTCCTTTCGTACGCGTTCGTATATATTTATTAAAATATTAAATGTATTTTAAACTTAATTCGTTTATTATTTAATTATTAAAATTAATATTAACTTTTTAATCGGCGAATAATTAATTATCGCGATATGGAAAACTAAGGTAAGTTTCTACCGTTAATATAATAAATGGTAGCAAAACCTAACTTTCCGAATTAATAACTTATAAAATTATAACCTATTCCCGATTACCTTATTACGTTTATTTAGCTTTTTTACGTTTTTTAATATTTATAATTATTATACCCGATATTATAAATAATCTTATTAAAAAGTTAATTTTGTCGAAATTATAAATATTCTTTTTTACGATGCCGTATTTTGCGATAATAACCCGAATAAGTTCGAATTATTTCCGAAATGTTTTTAGATTTTCGCATAAAACCTATTAATAATCGACTTTCCGATTTAAACGCGTTTAAAGCATTTTTTGCCGTTTAATAAGTCTTGACGCCTAATTAATTTTAACATCTTCTGCAACGCGTTAAGCAAGTAATAGATTCGCCATATCTTTAGTATATTTCAGCGGGATAAGAAACGCTTGCGTATTTAAATCGAAACTACGGTTTATAATTGAATTCTCTTTGGTCGGCGTTAACCTTCGCAAATTAAGGATAATATCGGCTCGGGAAGGTTTATGGTTAATTCGTGTTTTTAACGTAGACGAAGGGATATCGTATATAAAACCAAGCCGTCTAAAACTAAGTTTTGGGTCGCTTTTTTAGCCTGAACGGCCATATTCATTCTCGTTTCTTTTGTAAAGCGTTCTATAACGTTGGTATTAAAAAATAAGCGATTAAAGTTGGATGGTTGCACTAGCTAAAAAAGTGTCCGACGAGGTGGTTTGTCCGAGGAGGTGGTGTGACACGTTATTCGCTTATTCCTTTTATCGGTTTTAACTTTTTAACATGCCTTATTTTTTATTTTAAAACGCGCCGATACGTTTTATTTGTAAAGTTTAATACGATATTATTATACCTATGACGTAAAGAAAGATTTTAGTTTCGCTTCTTACCCTATGTTTACAGCCGCTATAACTTTCCATAATATTCAATCCGGAATTATAAAAACTAAGCTTCTTCCATTCGACTTTAATAATATTTTTCTTGAATGAGAAAATATTTTTAGTTATAATTATACTAATAGGTTCTCCGCCTACTTTCGATTTTATTTTTTTTCACTTTGTATAGAAACCTTTAAAATTCTTTATAAAGGGTCGCAATGAGACCGTTATTTATAAAAATAAATTAAAAATTAATAAGGTAACTCGCTGACAAAAATGGTTAAATCGGTTAATTCTTTGATAAAAAGCAACTTAATATTTACGTATGAAAATGCTTTTCTTTAAAAACAGCTATTTAATTCCGCAAAACGAACCATATCTTAAGTAAACGTTGTCAACCTAAAAATACACGTTTTTAAGAACGAGGAATACTTATTATACGGCAAGAATAAGCTTCTTTGATCGAAAAAGAAGGTAGGAGTAAAGGAAGGCTACTAATATCGACTAAAAGTAATGGTCGGAAAAGGGTTAAAACGAAAGAATGAAAATGTAGCGTTTGTAGTAACCCCGGATATAATACGCGTAGTTATAAAGAAGCTATAAATAAGTTTAGCGAGGATGAATCAGAGTAATTAAATTAATTAATTACGTTATAGTTATTTTATAGAAGGTCTTAATTGCGAAATATGAAAGATTAAACCGTTTGTTTGTTTGAACCCTTCGCTAGCCTAGTACGTAATAGAACTAACTCTTTTCCGTATTTACTAATAAATTTACGTATTACAAGACTTAAAAAACCTTTATATATGTATAAATTATTTTTCGTTCTTCGAATGTATCAGAATGTCGTCGAAGTAATAAATAAAGAAAATATTAAGGTATTCGCTAAGTAAATGCTTAATTATTTGCGAAAAGGCTGCGAATATGTTCGCAAGTCGGAAAGGTATAGTAAAATATTTAAAAAGTCCGTATTTCGTATTAAAGGCAGTTTTTTATCCCTATCTTAATTCAATTCGTATTTAATTATAACCTTTTTAACACTTACGTTTATAACGCAGTTTTCTTTATAAAGATAGCTCTGTATTGTATTAATTAAGTGTAACGGCGCTTTAATTTTAAATATGAGATTGTTAAATTGTACATAATCGGTAACATAAGGTATCTTTCAGTGTCCTCTTAATATAAAAAATATAGAATCTCCGGCTACTAAGTTAAAGCTTTATATATAAACTTTTTAATGTTTAGTTTTAAGACCTCTTAATAATGCTTATAATTTCGTGTCGTTAAAATTATAAATCCGATAAAATTTAGTTAATATTTCTTTTTCAAATTTTATCATATGATTTTATTCGTTACATTTTAATAATTTCGTTTTAATTTCGTTGTCGAAATAGCCGTCCGTATCTTTTACACTATGGAAGTACGTTCGCTATTATTTCTAGTATTTAAAGCTGATACGCTAAGTGATAGTTTGTTTTCTTCTTCTAATATAGTTAAATAATAACTATAATGCGTCATATTTACTTCTACTGCCTTTGCCCTTTCTTATATTTCATCTCTATGGGTAATCAGATTTTTGTTATTTCTCATCCCTGCGTTCGTTTTTATTTTTAATCGAAGATATCAATTTTCTCTTGTTTCCGTTCTTTTTATAGCAAACGTATTAACTAAAGTTTAGTTAGCTAGTTTCTTAATTAATTACTGGGTTATATTAGTATAATTATGATTTTCCGAGGATTATGTTATAATTCCTTATCGGAACGATGTCGAAATTTACTGTTTAGTTTTATCCTTTCACGAAAATTTCGAATTAATTAATTTCGCGGACAATATTTTTATTCACGTAAATAAATGCTTAACCTTTTACGTTTCCGCCAATATATAGTTCTATCTTTGCCTTTTATAATACAGCTAGTTGGTTAACCATATTTTGTATAATGTAATTATTTCTTATTATTCCCTAATATCTAATTCCGGTAAATTCATGTATTCTAATTTATATTTATAAAGTGAACAAATTATTTTCGGTTTTCATAGTTTCTGTTAATGTTCTTTTAAAAAGGTTTTAATAACTTTCTAAGCTTTTACCCTCTTATAGCGCTTTTATAGGTATCGTGTACTTTTAAAACGTCCTTTAACACTTTAATATATTTTCAGTTATACTAATATAAGGCCTATAATTTCTTTCACTATTCTTCTTAACCGTGCTGATGGGTTTTAAGTAAATGTATTTATAGCTGGAAGTTCTTTTTATTAATATATTTTGGTTCGGACTTGCTTATCCTTATTATGCCTAAAATAAGACGTCGTATTGCTTTATAGCTCTATTTAGTTTTTAAATACCTTTCGACATCTTTCGTCGTTCGTTTAACCTATTTATAAATGTTAATCCAAGGCTTAAATTGTTTATTACTTCTAAAAATAATTTTACCACCGTTTTACAGATATATTCCTTTTTAATCTTATAACTATATTCTTCGAAGTAATATATACCGTTCTTATAAAAGTAGGCTTCTTTTTCGAGCTAACTTATTAGTGCTATAACGACGTCGATAGTGTTTTATAACGCATTTTCTTATAATTTCCTATACTGTCTTTAGTCTTTGGTATTTACTTGGGTTATATTAGGAAAATCGAATGCTTGTTTATATATTATCGGAGTCTGTTTCTTAATAAAATAGTACCTTTGTATATATCTGAGATAATAGCTACGCCTTTAATAAACAGCATCAAACTTCTCGGCTTAATTTCCACATTTCTTAATTTATACGTTTAGTTATAAATATTCGTATCGTTATTAACCTTTTTGCTAAAAATGAGAAAATAATTTATTCTTTTATAACCCTTTTTTTCGTCGCACGTTTCTAATTATTCAGTTATTAAAAAGCTTATAGTTTAGGTTTCTTATTTTTAAATAGTTACCTGGGATAATTCCTTTACTTTTTGCAACGTTTACTATGTTACTTCGAAAGGATTATAATAGTTTTTAACTTTAATTCTATTTATCGATTTATTATTAGTTTTGTTTTTTCGAAGCTGTCCTCAGAGACCTCGTACTGAAGTATTCTATTCTTAACCTTTAAGCTTTTATATTATTATGCCTTATTCTTCATTTTATTGTAATTATAGTATTAAACGTGGCTTCGGTTTTGTGAATATAATACCTTTATCCCCATGAATTCAGATCCTGTTTTATAAAGTATATTTTTCTTTCGTAACGTATTAGTATTAACAAAAGCCTTTACTTCGTTGTTTTACCGCTTTTGAAAGTATTAAATCCTTTAAACGTACATGAATTATTAATATTGATTATTATAATCATATAATTCATGAACTTTTTAAGGCGTGCATTTTGAATAAACTCTTTTATATCTTTTCCTTGAAGTTATTAAAAAACCTAATTATTAATGTTCTTTATGTTTAATCAACTTTCAAGGTTGACTAAACGAAAGAATTACCTGATCTTAAGCTTAATCCTATCTGTTTTAGCTTCTTAATTTGATTGTCGGCCTTAAGCGTTTCGTCTGTTATTTCGAATACTTTTTTGAACTGTTTTCGAATCTTTCATAATTATTATAAATTTTTATAATTGCGATAGAATCTTATATATAGGAGTTAAAAACTCATTTACAGAACACTGGTTTAGATTAGTTAACCCCATTTCCGGTTCGCTATTTCATAACGAATTAAATTCGAAAAATACGGGTTATATATTTGATTAAGAAATATTCAACATACAGGTGATAACTTTAAAAAAAGATATTAAAGATTGGTAATAATTCCGTTAAAAGTGTCGTATTTAATCAGCTTTAGAACTTTTCTAACGTTTTTACCGTAGGCGGCCTAAATAAGTTATTTTAATCAGCTCGCTAGGTATACGGGTTATATAAGCGGTTAACTTTAGTTCTTTATATAATTAGTTCGATCTTTTAAACCTTTAATTGTTTGCGAATCTTTTTAAGTATATTAATAAGCCCGGCGTTTTGGTGAAAGAGTCATAGAATTTTGTTGGTTAATTAATTCAATTATCGTAAAATCTTGTTTGAAAACAGTAAGTTTACTTCTTTTATTATCCAAACTTAAAATACTATTTTTAAGGATTTCGAAGATTGTCTTAAGAGCGGGTTGTTTGTTAAACCATCTAATATTAAGGGTATTACTTAAAATTTAATTCCATTATAAAATAAAAGCTTCGAATGTATAAAGATTTATTAGTTAAATTCATTTATTAAATTTAAGTTATACTGTTTCTACTGATAATAATATCATAGGATATTAAGTAGGACGGTATAGGATAATTAGTTTTAATAATCACAAATTATTAAAGGTAATTGAAGTAATTAAGTTATATTATCAAAGAGCAATTTATTTAAATGGTAATAGTAATAAATGTGTATATTTATCCTAATTATCGCTAATCGAACGTAATCGAACCGGTCATATTCGACTATTAATTAATTACGTGACCCTTAAGTCCTGGTCGAGTCTTCTTTTTCCTATAGTTCTAACGGTTTAGAAAGGCCAAATTTAGTTAGGTTGTAAAAATAAGCTGTTCCATTTTATTATAATTCCGGAATCAAGAATTAAAGTTAAATTATTAAAATATATTAAAAGTCATCCGCGGAGCCTATCCGTCCGGGAAGCTTATCTGGTAGGTTAATTTATTTATTTATTTTCCATTGTTTTATAACTTCTATCTTAATTAATATATTTCTACTAATATTTATAAGCGGCTAGTAGTTTTGATATAGCTTTATAAGTTTTAATCCATGCTCGCTGTCATTTATTATTTCCCGTTAATCTGTAGTGGTTTCGAGTAATGTCTCGTATTTTAATTTAAATCTTCCTATTTTATGTTATTATATACTAAGTTAAATAGAAATACAGATACATATACCTAAAGCTGTTAAATATATTATTATAAATTACTAACGATGAATTAATACTAAATACTGTGAAATAAAGGTATATTTACCAAGGTATAATAACATAACTTTTAACGTATTTATACCTAGTTTCTCATTTTTCTTATGTATAAAAATCTTTACCGTTTTAATTATTCAGATACTTAAACTAACCAAGCTTAATTTAATATCTAAATAAGAAAAGTTTAGTTTAGTTACAGTCCTGAATAAAACTAACGCAGCAAGAAAGTCACTAACTAAAACTCAAAAACTAAAACTAATTCCCTAACCCTGCTTGGAGATGGCTTTTGCTAGACAGTTAACCATGTGGAGCCTGGGGGCTCAGCCCGAAGCATATGGGGCTGAGGTCCTGTAAAGCTTCGGAACTTGCCATGAATGGCTTGGTGATTACGAATGACGGTTCGGACTATTGCTTTGGCGCCACCACTAAGTTCAGCCGGCTGGAGAAACGTGGCGAAGCTCCTTGGTGTTGATGCCTCATATTCTCAAACCTAGCTCCGAGCCCAGCATTAAAACTGGTGGTTTGAGATCCTTCATCTGTGGATTTAATGACAGGACGAGATCCCGTCAGTACATCTCGCGATATGGGAGCAGCAGCGTATTGCAACCCGCCAGCCACCGAACGACCAGCATCAGCGGCGCACAAGAGGAATGTATCAAAGGAGTGGCGGCCAGAGACTCTGCGGTGGCCTTTGCTCTCTCTTTTTGCCGCCTTTAATTTTTCCATCATAGTCACCATCGTCGGCTTGATAGCCAAGTCGTCACGGAGCAACGGCTTCGCCTCGGTGCCCAGTCAACGGGCAGCCGACTCGGAAGGAGATGGGTCGTCGATAAAATCGAGTCTCTCCTTGAGCCTGGGGATCCTTTGGACCGCCCTACCGAGCGGCGTAATGCAAGTTCTCACCATTTACTGGACATCCATCGCCAGCGCGGTCGCCACCCGACAGCCGTATGTGGAGCTCCGGCGAGGCAGAGGGGCCGCGGCCGCCAGCTCGATTCTGCTAGATTACCGATGCACGCCCTCTCTGTCGCGGTGGTTACGAGCTTTCCGGCTGGGGCACGCCACGGTGGGATCCACGGCACTAACGGGCCTCGCTTTGCAGTATATTGCCGCTCCTTTCGCCGCACAGTTGTTTGCCACGCAGCAGGTCACGGAGTCGGCTGTTGTGCCCGTCTCGTTCAGTTCGGCCTACAACCTTTCCGGACTTCCAGTAGACTTCGACTGGCGGCCCGCCCTCGGCAGTGCTCGGGCGTCCCTGGTCTATGGAGAAAATAGGATCCCATGGACCAACGACGAGTTTGCCTTTCGCCCCTTTTCCGTCACGACGCCTGTCACCGACAGCTACTACATAATCGCCAACACGACGGCGCACTCGGCCTATGTCAGCTGTGAAATTATTACCGACTACAGCATGTCCATCGAGCTGCAGAATCCGGGCCAGGGAATGGTCCAGGTCAACGGGACTGACAGGGGTTGTGCATTTTGGCAGAGATTTGTCGTGATGGAAGGCCCCGACATCTTCTTCCAGACAACCTCGACGCAGGCCTGCTCTCGCGAGGCCCACTACAGTCGGCTCGTCTTCACTGCAGGGACCTACTCGCCGTCGAGTCCCTTTCTCCTCTCCAACATCAGCGTCATCTCGTGCGCTACCGACTACCAAGTCGCCACGGGCATTCTCAACGTGTTCGTCCTGTCCACTTCGTCGGGCGCACCCCCTCCACCTGTCGTCAGCTCCTTCACGCCGCTGGCGCTCATCGACCCCGAAAACCGGCTGAAAGCGCCTTGGTTTTTAATCGAGGTGGCCATGCTTGAGCCGGTGGTGTTTAACCCGTCGGTGCAGTGGTCAACGTCCGAGTTTGGCAGTACCGTGCTGTATCTCGCCGAGAAGCAGGATCCCACAAATCGTCTGGCGCCCGCGGTCCTGATGCAGGCCATTGCGCGGGTCTTTGGCGGGGTTTATGCCGTTGGCACCGCCATGGCTGCTTTTAGTCCGCTCGAAGTCCCCGAGACGGATGCGGGAGTGGCTCGGACGCTGACGACGAGACTTTTTGTAGTCGAATGGGTTGCATATCTGATCCTGACTATCTTGCTAGCTGCTCTCGTTCTCACCGGATGGGTGGCTTGCTATATGCAGCGCACGCAGTCGATCTTGACTGAGGAACCTGAGGGGCTGCTCTCCATGGCTGGGCTGCTGGACGGGAGTGATTTGATGCCCCTCGTATCGCAGATCAAGCAACAGGTAGACTATGACGGGCGTGTAAGGCGGGCGGGCAAGCGACGAGACGATGTGATGTCCAGGATGTGGGTCGCCGAAGCGGGCGATCATAAACCCACTGTGGGCACCTGGAAGGTCAAGGGGAAAGCCGACTGAACTCGGCGGCAGCGTTCTACTCCTTTACCACTGGCCATGAGAATTTACAGCTTTTCAAGAACATGAAATTATTCAGAGAGGTATCCGAGGTGAAATCCTAGTCTTGCATCGGCGCGAGAGCTTGTTTTTGGAGGTACATCCACATGTACCTCTATTAGCTATCGCTTAACGGACGGACATACCTGGGTCTGATAAACACGACTTGCAACTTCAGCTATCGATGCGGGAGGACAGAGTGAGCCTGCGGATGGATGGGGCCGAGAATACCCATGCTGCAAGACCATGATGTTATTCTGAGCCGCTCCGTCCAAACACCAGTATTGTGCAATCAAAACAATTTAAAGTCTGGTTAGTACGCCAGGATAAGATAGACTAGACGAAGCCCGCAAAAGGATACACGATACATGCCGGGAGGGGAGCGGTTTGTGGTTATGGTAGGTTATGTTCAAATATGCGGTCGCTTACATGCTTGGATCTCAATTTAACCTACACGATGTTGACATACTCAGATCCTATCTGATCTAATCCCTGGCTGCATCTGTCAAGCGGTACCCCTTTATAATCATTTGTCAGCAGTCACAGTGAGTAGATGGAGGAATCTGGCGGAACTCTCATGTGTTGGTTGTATGTGTTCTAGGAAAGGACAAACGATACGCGAATTCGACGACTGAAAAGAAGATAAGGTCTACGATAACGCCGTAGCCTTTTTTTGCGATTAATAAAAAAGCTACTAAATTAAAATTACGATGCCTTATCTTAAAATACGGCCTTACTCAGAAAACGATAAAGAAGCATAAGTGCGGAAAGCAACCGGTTTCGGAACATAAATTAATTACCCAAGTTCTAAACCAATTGCGCAATTTAAACGATAAATTCCGTTATACAAATTCTAAGGTAATAAAATTAAGATTATGAAATATTTTAAATTAGGGCTGTTAAAACCATATTTATTTCTCAATCAACCTAGCTATTGGGATTTTTAATTAATTAAATAATAAAACCGACAACAAGATTAACGATATATAGCAAGTTACCAATTTATACAAGAAAAGGATTAGGGTTATGAAGTTATTAGTATTATAAGCGAACGGAAAAATACGAAAAGGGATTAGTACCCCCTAACATAATACGAAAATTAAGAAAAAGATAATAAATAACATATTTTAAACCGGATTAACGTTAATCGGATAACATCCTATCTGGTTATTACTAGGAAATATTATTTAAGACCTATTGCTTATAGTTAACCTAAGTATTAAAGCATTTAAATTAGTAATAAAGGTATTAATAAGTAAACTAAAAAAGGCCTAGTTTAATATATGTTAAAGATAATACGTTAATTAGGATAAGACGGTTAGGACAGATAGTAAAAGGAAAAGGATACCTATTTTTCTGTTATAAAAAAGATATATCTAAAATAAGTATTACGGACAGTTATTTACCTTATACTTAAATATATTCCCGTTAACCCGGTGCCTTAGAACTCGAATAATCTTAAAATTAATAAATTTAATTAGTTATAAATAAACTTTGGTAACTTTATTAAAAAACCCCGTTAAATCTTTTTAAAATTATTACCTACGTGTTATGACCTAGCAGTCTTGGCTGCAACACAAACAGTCGGACCTCCAGGGAGTCAACTCCGACCTAGGTCCAGATGTCACGTAACCGGCTTAAAGAACTTAACAAGCCCTATTGGTCTAAGGGCCTTAAGATAGTCGAGCCATAAAAGGGCTTAAGAGAATTTAAGTGGATTTAATTAATAAAGGAGGTTTAAGCCGTCTAAGCGCCTTAAGTTAAGACGACGATATATAGGCTTATTACCTTTTATATTTTAGATATATTATTAGCTTATAATATAACTTGGTTACCCAGATTACCTCTAATAATTTATTTTTACTTAAATTAGTTATTATATATTTTATTGCTTAATTTCTTACGATATTATTATTAACATAAACCGTATAACTTAGGTTTAATAGTTGGTTAAACCTTTTAGCCGTTATAAGTTATAAGCTTTTGCTCAGTACTATTATTAAACTTTAAGCAATATCCTTAATATTATGTTATCCAGTAAGTAGCCCGCCTTTAAAGGAACCTTTCAAGTTCTCGAAAATAATATTATGAGTTCCGATAACGAAGAAATTCGACTTAGCTTTTTTTAGAAAGAAGTTTTACGTCGATTTAACTGGTTAATTAACGTAATTACGTAGCTTATTAACGATAAGATCGAGCTTATCCGTACGTTCGAGAAAATCCGTAATTAATTAAAAACTCAAAAAAATCGAATTAATTAAACAAATAAATATAGAATAACCCGATTAACCGGATCAGCCAGCTTAACCAGCATAACCTGCTTAGATAACCTACGGCAAGAAAGTCGGAAAAGTTTTGAAACTTATTAAGGCCGCCTTTTTCGACGGAATTACCATTAAGTTATAATAGTTCTTTATAAAGTATTGCGTTTACTTTAAGTATTTTCTAATTAAATTAAAAATACCTACTTTTCGAATCTAATTCGCTGTAAGATAATTAACCGGAAACGCGGTAATTTGGTCGAAGTTCGTTTGCCGTAAATATGTGATTAACCTTTCCGAATTAAGGTTTATAACAATTATAACAATTTATAACGATTACAAAAAGGTCGAGAAGGAATTAAGAAAAGCGTTCGGAATAATAAACGAAGAGATAAAGGCCGAAAACAAAATTAAAGACTTAAAACAAAAAGGATTAGCTTCCGGATACGGCAATTCCTTCGTCTAATTAGCCTTAAAGATTAACTGGGGATAAAAGGTATTAATAACTACGTTTTTAATAATCTAAAAGAATAAATATAAAAAGAATTAATTAAGAATAAACGCCCGGAAAGGTTTCTGGATTATATCGCTGTTGTAGTTAAAATCGACGACCGATAATATGCTTGGAGAATTTAATATTCCAAAAATTAGCAAAACAATAAGTTAAGATATTCCTTTAATACTAATACGCTATAAGGAATAAATATATCTCATGAAACGGCATTAGGACCTATAAAATTAGGCGTAATTTAGCAGCGTAACCTTTATACTATTAAGTATTATAATTGTAATAAAATGGGACATAAGGTTTATTAATACAAAATACTTAAAAGGTTACGACAAAATACCTAGATACCGGTTCTCGGAGAACGTTTTCAAAATAACCAAGGTAATGACAAAGGGTAATTAATATGATTAGAATTCGAGACCACCGTAATGCTCTTAAGATGGTATAATAAGGACGGCAAGAAGTAAAAAGGCTGTTTTAAATAGTTACTTAAGAATAACGAATATCTGTTGTAGGACCTATTATAGCCTAGTAGCTAAAAGAATACGACGGATGGAAGGAATTTATAAAAAACAAATTACTTTCCCGTTCGCAACAAAAACGGCGAAAGCGGTATAAATAGTTAGAATTAAACGTATGGATTAAGGAATATCAAAGTTGGGATAAAGCCCTATGACTAGGATAACCAAACCAATATGGGAAACTTTATGTTATTCAGTATAAGCGCGTTTATTACCTGAGATATATAAAGAAACAGGGATATATCGAAAGACGGCTTACGTGAATATATAATTAAGGATTCGACTTTCAGAACTAAAAGGGAAAAGATCCTAAGGATTAACCATAATACAGATATTTAAAAATATATACTTTAAAGAACATAGTTAATATTATGACGGTAGCAATAAGTGGGCCCGAAGGGAAAGGTTATGCTAACGGAAATCCTATATATCATTTTAGATGGTATAATTACAAGATAAAGAAGGAATCGGTCTATTAAACCGTTATAAAGGTATCATTAAAAGTAATTAACAATTTGAACTTCCGTTTAACTTTCACGGATGATTTAAATAAGTGACGAAAGATTAAAGCTAAAATTTTCGTTTTTTTAAAAAGAAAACCGAAAACTTAAAATAATACGATGCCAAATTTTAAGCATAATAGGAAGGACAGAAAAATCCCGAATTAGAATATATTAACGAAAAAGTCTTTCAGACGTAGGTTTTTTTACTTAAGGTTACCTTACGCTGATAGGAAGAATAGCTAAAATAACTATAAGCCTTTAATTAATAAACTAAAAGCGTATTAAAGCGTTAGAAGATATGTTAAAAGACGAACGCCACCTGTAGGAAAGCCGCAAAATGGTAAAACCCGGAAAAGCCAGCAAAAGCTTCCAAAAAAGGCTTTAAACGCAACGATAGGAGCTGAAAATAACCTTATTACTTTGCAAGTAAAAATTGGGATATATTAATATTAATTTACCGCTTTTATAAATTTCGAAGTAACAGGAAGTAATTATGTTATACCGGATATAGTTAATTAACTTCGATTATTACAGAAAGGAAAGAACGTTATCTCGCTGAGAACGTAGAAGGTTAGGTATTTACTTACGATAACGGAAAGATCAGCTGCAAGATTAATTACCTCGAGATTTTCGTTAAAAAATAAAACCAAATAATAAACTTTGTGTAACGAACCTGTCATACATCCACCTGGAAGTATGAGCAGTATCCGAAATGAGGTTGTTGTTGTTGTAGTATTTGACGCCGGGGGGAAAGCCGCAACGCGGCTATCCCAGAGCCTCCCTTAGGGCATATTGGGCGTGCTAGGCTAGGTAATTTTACTTTATATATAGAAACCCATCTAACAAATCTCGTCCTAGGACGTATCGTTTTCGATAGGCGGTTTTAAATGTATCTCCCTCGCGGCTTATCGGAGGGCAGTATTGTTATGCTGGTTGAAAGTGACTTTATTCCTAGCTTTCGGGTTAATGTTCCAAGTTTCGAACCGAAACCGTAATAATAAGGCCTAGTTGGGCCCTTAGTTTTCGTACTTAAGTACGGTATTAGTGGTAATATAAGAAAGTAGCTCCCTTGTTTTTGCCCCCTTTTTTTTTTCCTTTC